>OU015491.1:163951828-164069328 GCA_907164885.2 Dolomedes plantarius | reverse complement strand
GAATCAATGTGAAATTTGAAAAATAGGTTATTCTACTTAAATTGGCCCTGGTATATTTGAAATAATTCATAAAAGATTAATATTTTGCCTATAGATTATTAAAAATTAATTTGAACAGATTATTATTTTTAATTGATGGGGTTTCATTTGGAATTTACTATGTTCTGCTACTGTAGTAGAATGATTTTTATTAGGAGGTTAGTAGTGTCGATATCTAATTTTCTTCTCTTATCTTCGTTAATATTTTTTAAACTTCGCTAATGTTTCCTAAATATTAAATACTATATCATGTATCTAATATCCTATAATATCCTATATATGCCCATTATTTAATGATAGTATTTAATAACCAAGATGGCTTACTATGTATATTATGAAAAATCAACTATCAGGAATTTTTATTTTCACGAAGATCTTGATAGAGTTGTTAGGAAAGACACTCAGAATTTATGAGTCTTTGAAAAAAAGTAAAGCGTCTAGGTTAAACAAAATTATTTTATTTTTTTACCGACTATACTGGTTAACAATGATGACTGTGCTAATGATAATCATCGCATTTATCATACTTTTAAATCTAACATAATCTTGAGCTTAAACTGAGGAAATCATTTTACGTCCCCAATCTTTTAATTCTACTTACCAATCTTTTATTTCTACTTTATTTCCAGTTTATCGAAATGTAAGTTGGTAATTAAGCAGTAATGTGAACATTATATACTTCCTATAATTCTATATTTTTTTATTACTTTCACACTGAAACATGGGAAAGAAAGAGCAAATTTGAGGTTGCATGTGAAAAGAGCGTTTGTTCAGTTTTTCTAATTTAAAAAAAATGTATTTTTACTCAACAGGATATTTCAAGCTCATTTGAATTTTTAGTTTGATTTATAATCAGTTATTTAGTTTGCTGATATAAAAACAACTTTATTTTAAATTATATATTCTTATTCTATTGATGTCAAGTTTAATCTCTACGGTTTCCTCAACAGCGTATTTTAAGCACATTTGAATCTTTAATTGGATTTAATAATCAGTTATTGATATAATCTAGTTTGATGAAATAAAACAAATTTAATTTTAAATATATATTGTTATATTATCGATGCTTCTAGCTGGTTGATCTAACAAATTTCTGTTGTCTATACGTATCCTATTTTTGTCAAGTTAAACCTCTACGGTTTCCTCAACAGGGTATTTTAAGTTTATTTGAATCTTTAATTGGATTTAATAATCAGTTATTGATATACTTTAGTTTATTGAAATCAAAGTAATTAAATTTTAAATATATTATGTTATATTATTGATGTTTCTAGCAACTTGATCTAACAAATTTCTTTTGCCTATACGTAACCTTTTTTTGTCAAGTTTAATCTCTATGGATTCCTCAAAAGGGTATTTTAAGTTTATTTGAATCTTTAATTGGATTTAATAATCAGTTATTGATATACTTTAGTTTGCTGAAATAAAAGCCATTTAATTTTAAATATATATTGTTATACTGTTGATGATTCTACCTAGTTGATCTAACAAATTTGTATAGTCTATACACAACCTTTTTTTTGTCAATTTTAATCACTACGGTTTCCTCAACAGTGTATTGATGTTTCTTGCTACTTGATTATTAAGGAAATGTGAATGCTTAAATGGACTTTAAAATCAGTTACTGGTACACTTTAGTGTTCTAAAATAAAAACAATTTAATTTAAAATGCATATTGATGTTTCTAGCTACTTGATCTAACCAAATATCGGTAGTCTGTTCGTAACATTTTGCAGTCAACTTTAATCTGTATGGTTTCCTCAACAGGGTATTTTAAATGCATTTGTATCATAATCGGATTTAATAACCATTTATAGATATACTTTAGTTTACTGAAATAAAAACACATTATTGATGTTTCTAGCTACTGTTCTAAAATAAAATCAATTTAATTTAAAATGCATAGTGATGTTTCTAGCTACTTGATCTAACCGAATATCGGTTGTCTGCTCGTAAACATTCGTAGTCAGATTTAATCTTTGTGGTTTCCTCAATAGGGTATTTTAAGCGCATTTGTATCATAATCGGATGCAATAACCATTACTGATATACTTTAATTTACTGAAATAAAATATATATATATATATATATATATATATATATATATATATATATATATATATATATATATATATATATATATATATATATACCTAAGTAAGTCTGTAACTGAGAATCCACTACCTCAATGGTTGCAAGTTTTGTGACGTCAGTCATCTTGCGGTTGCAAGTTCTTAACTTCCACTCTGACTAGCGCCAGTCTTGGTGTTCTTTGGTTAAGTACTTTTATTCACTCTTTATTCAATTATTAATCAATCCTTCTGTTCATCATGGATTGTACGGTGTCTGAGTGTGTTTATTGTATAGATCATACTCATCGGAAACAATCCATTTGTTTTTAGATAGCATTGACACCGCTGATGAAGAAATGCTGTCTAAAACCTTATTCATACTTTTCTTTTCATGTTATTTGTTCCTGGCTGCAAGTATCTTTAGAGCTATTATTGGTTTTCTCTTTCATCTTATTCTTATATACATATATATATATATATATATATATATATATATATATATATATATATATATATATATATATATATATATATATATATATATAATGATCTACCCAATAACATGATCTACCCAAATGTCTGCAGTCTATTCGTAACCTTATTTTGTCAAGTTTAATCTCTAATGTAACAATATATCAATATATCAATATATCAATATATATATATATATATATATATATATATATATATATATATATATATATATATATATATATATATATATATATATATGTATATGTATATCTATATATATATGTATACATATATATATACATATATATATACATATATATATATATATATATATATACATATATATACATATATATACATATATATACATATATATACATACATATACATACATATATACATATATATATATATATATATATATATATATATATATATATATATATATATACATATATATATACATATATATATACATATATATATATATATATATATATATATATATATATATATATATATATATATATACATATATATATATATATATATATATATATATATATATATATATATATATATATATATATATATATATATATATATTGTTACATTAGAGATTAAACTTGACAAAAGAAGGTTACGAATAGACTGCAGATATTTGGGTAGATCATGTTACTAGAAACATCAATAATAAAAGTTCCTGATTACTTGATCTAACCAAATATCTGTAACCTATACGTAACCTTCTTTTGTCACGTTTAATCTCTACGGTTCTTTCAACAGGATATTTTAAGCACATTTGAATATTAATTTTAATTTAATAATCAATTATTTATATACTTTAGTTTTCTGAAATAAACAAAAATTTAATTTTTAAATATTTAATATTATATTATTGATGTTTCTAGTAACATTATCTAACTAAATATCTGTAGTCTATTCGGAAACTTCTTTTGTCAAGTTTAATCTCTTAGGAAAAATAAGTTGTACTTTTTCAGAATATTAAAAGTAAACGAAAGTATGCTAACATAGTATAGAAAAAGATCTAATCACCTAGAATTATCAATACTTAATAATTTCTATTCAATCGTTAAAAGCTATTGAAATGAACTAATTTATTTCATAGATTATTTTAAAATTTAAGGTTAAGTGAAGCTATTTTTGTTCTATTGAATGCTTTTCTATTGAAGCAAGATATGCTTGACTGGAAGATAATTAGAGTAGATAAAAAAGCCTGATACTAACCAATAAAACAAAATTTATGATGCCAATTTTCTTAGTAGCTGGTTTAATAGTTGTTTTGGAGACAGAGCGTTAATTTTTTAACTTCACACAGTGGCGTAGGCGTCGCAAATGGATGCTCAAAGTGTTTCTATTAAGAAACCTCTTAAAGCCATGATTCAAAAATTTTGCGATTTAAGATTTTTTTTAAAGCATTATATAATATTTGATTTTCGACCATAGTTACGTATTTTCCTCTCATTTTGACATTATACTATTTTCCCTTCTTTTAAATTATCTCTGCTTTCCTTTTAAAACCTTCAAATAGGCCTATGGGAAAGATTAAGGTAACAGGGAATCTGGTAAAATGTGGAAATAAACTCAGTATTGATAATCATCGAACGACATATTACATGGTTTCTCATTAGGGTAATTCTACATATATATTTTTTTCCTAATGGTACTAAAATACTCTCAAGAGAGTCTTAAACGCAAATTGCCCGTTTAGTGCATGAATAAGTTTACGGTCGTTAATACATTCCTATGTTTGCCGTGAGGGAAACAATCCATAGGATTTCCGTGGATTAAGTATAACAGGTATAGCTATGGACACAGTCGTTTGTCTACTTAAAGAACTTTAATATTTCCATTATAGAGCTTCTTTTCTAAAAGATAAAAATGTTTAATAGAAATTAAATTATATAAACTGAATCTAGTAAGATAGAAAATGACTGTAAAGTGAATTTGCTATTTTTAATATAATGAAAGTTGAATCGTTCAAAGGAATTATTTTTGTAAAAGTGAAAAAACACGCAAAATAATCTCGCGGAACATACATGAAGATAAAATAAAAAAAGTCTAAAATGTGTTTCGAAATGTTCTGAAAGATTAAAAGATAAAATATATAATTTAAAATTGCTGGATTTTTCCATTCTCATGTTTTCACTATTTGAATGAGAATGAGAGAGAAAAGACATATCTTACATATATTGACATTAGACGATGAAGTCTTAACCTGGAGACTTCATCAGATCATAAATCAAACGGATATAAATGGCGGATTATTATGCAGAAAAATATAAAGTTATATCTTGTACATTAAGTTTGTAATCAGGGACAATAATCTTGCTCCAGACTAAAGTTGTACGTTTTAAACAAAAACACCGAAAAATATTCAATAAGCAGAAGAATAACACGCGGAAAAAGAAAACTTGCTGAATTTTCATTCAATATTTTGTATGTTTAAAAATCACACAGAAACTTGTGAAGTAAGATAAGAGTTTTTGGAGTCGTTGTTTTTGGAAGTGAATTTCTTTTTCTTCTTTGGAGCAGAGCTGGAGTGCAACTAAAAATTATTCTCCAAAAACATTATTTATATTGTACCAGCGTTGGCTTTGTGTGTAGGCAGTGTAGTTGGTTTTGTATGTTCCTGCTCTGCTGCTAGAAAGTAAGTTCAATTTGTTATTCAAACTCGAAATGAGGATCATTTTCCTCTATTTATAAGAGAGATCTTAATATTTTCCTGATGCCTAATTGTGTAAACGCTTGTGAATATTTTGAAAATGAGGCATCATGATATTATTCACAATGAAATTAAATTACACAAAATGAAATTAAGCAACAAATATTCTTTATGTATTTAGTATCGTAACATTCTATTTACAGATAGGGAAAAGTAATTTTTTTCTGTGGGAAAGCTGAAAATCATTTATTGGGCTGATTACTTTATTATTTGATCACTTAATATCTTTAAAAACATTCATATTTGTTTCACAGATAACGTAACATTTGCAAACTTAATTATTAATAGTGTCTTTTTCCGTCTTCCTTATAACGCCAATAACTAAATAACAGCTATATACGTATTTCTTTGACATCCATTGTTATTTATCTTTGTTATACAATCTTTGAAATTTATTTGACATTTATTTCAAAACAAAATGATATACAAAAATTTTATTTATAGTTTAAAAAATTCCGTAGGTATTTAGATATTTATTACATTTTAAAAATCTAACACATCAAGCGAATATTCCGTAAAAATCTGAATTACCTCTGAAATAGCTGAGATAAATTTGCAAAACTTGGGCAAGAAAACTTAACGAATTTTATTTCAACTTTATTTCAACTAAAAACGGATTGACTTTTCCATTCTCCATGGCAAGTGAAATTAAAGAGGCTATTACTAGAGAGCCTGACATGCAATCTAGCTGAAAATAAATATGCTTCTAGCAGTTAAACATCTGCAAAAGAAAGATCAAGTTCCATTAAACTTCCAACGTAGATTTTTATTTTCGTTTACTTTTGTGTTGATAAATTATATATGCTAAATTTCAGTTAATCACCGAAAAAGAATTTCCTAAAGCGGCCAATTTTTTTAGATGGGTAAGTTAAAATTTGTGAAAAATTAGTTAGGATTACACTTCAGAGGCAATTGAATTAATCTAAATTTAATTTATTTATGGACATTTTGAAACCCTCCTCAAAATAAGAATATTTTAAATAAGAGAGAACTTTATCGTTCTGTTTAAAAATTTTCCATTAAGGGTCTGCTATAGTAATAAGAATAATACAATTCAACTTTTCTGTGTTTCACTTATTTAAAATTATTAATCACCTAATTTAAAGCGACCAATTCCCAAATATTCCATAACAAGGAGTAACGAATTTTTCAAAGCGGCAAAATTTTTTTAGATGAGTAAGTTAAATGTCGCGAAAAATTAGTTAGGATTACACTTCAGAGGCAGTTGAAATAATTTAATTTTAATTTATTGATGGCCTTTTTGAAAAACCAATAAATAAGAATATTTTTAAAAAGACAACGTTTTATCGTTGTATTTAAAAATATGCACTTAGCGGGTCTGATATGCTAATAAGAATAATACAATTCAACTTTTCTGTGTTTCACTTATTTGAAATTATTTACCACCTAATTTAAACCCACAAATTCACAAATATACGAAGAAAGTAATGATACAATGCCGCATACTCATTCAAAAAAAATTTAATTGATAAAACGTCCATTTCAAATTGCTTATTGATTCATGCTTTAATTTTCGACATAGTTGCCACCATTATCCAAGCTTTTGTTGAGTATCGGTAAAGTTTTTGTATCCCACATTTGTTATAAGGCTACGTGGAGCTAGTCGTATCATCGACGCTCCCCTGTGAGTAGTAATTTTGGATTAATCCTATAAAATTTACTTTCTAAACGTGCTGCTATTATTTTAATAAGTTAACTTTAATTCCTTGCGTTAACGCAATGTACTTTGGGCCACTTTGGTCACTGTAACAACAGTCATAGAAATTTGCCGTCTGTTGTCGAAACCACATTTCAATTTCAGTTTTAATCTTATCATCGTCGTGGAATTTTTGCCCTGCAAGATGTGGCTTCAGGTAAAGGAATAAGTGGAAGTCGCGGGGTGCGAGGTCCGGGCTGTATGGTAGGTGGTCTTAAACATCCCACTTGAAACTTTTGAGTAGTGCTTTGGTTAAAACGCTGTGGGAGAACGAGCGTTGTCATGAAGCAAGTTGACTACGTTTGTCAGCATGCCCCTATGTTTGTTTTTAAATTCCCGTCTAAGACGTCTCGCGGACAATTCTCTTCGGGACATAGACGTCCCGTCTAAGTCCCGAAGTATGCATCAGCATTAATTTTGGTGTCGGGAGGCATGAAGTCCATGTCTTGTCTGTCCCAAAAAACAGAAGCCATGATTATTTTTGCTGAAATTTAAGTTGAAGTGTGGTTTCGACAACAGGTGGCAGACTTCTATGAATGTGGGATACAAAAGCTTGTACCCAAACTCAACAAATGCTGGACAATGGTGGCAACTATATCGAAAAATAAGGCATGGACCAGTAAGTAATTTGTAACGGACGTTTTATCAATTAAAATTTTTGAATGAGCATGCGATATTGTATCGTTACTTTTCGAAACACCCTCGTACCATAACAAGGACGACACCAATCATTAACTATTAAAGTAATTAATTACTGCAAGTTTTCAACATTTACTATGTAATACGGACTATCTATTATGCCATGTTGTATTTTTCTTTTTACTTTACAAATCGAAATTTAAAAGGAGAAGACGAAAATAATATGAATGTTCCCATTTCAAAGAATAATACAGGATATAAGTATGGAAAACTGAAGGAAGATTTTGGAGTTATGTTAGAGGTATGGTACTCAAAAACTAAAAGTATCTTACGTTATCTGGAAAACTCAGTTGGTAGACTGCTGGTCTTTAGATTTGGAGAATTAAGTATGACTCCAAATTCCGGAAGGAGTTGTTCTTGTAAGGCCCAATAAGGCATGGACTACTGACTTACGGAGTGGCAAACATATCATCCTCTAGATCCTGTCCCAAATATTATTGTATTGTAACTGAAGAAGGTTCTAACATTTACCTGGTAGTCACGTAATTTCATTTCTTTTCTGAATATCTTACACGGAGTCGTTAATATGAAAAATGCATCAAATTTGAACTTCCTTGTTTAATGCTTTAATAATTGTTTAGGTTGTTTAAGAAAAAGAAAGAAAAAAATATATTTGCTTGACTGCTTTAAATCTGTTTTGAATAGCTAATTAAAGAGTCATTCGTTTATGCCAAAAGCGAATTTTAACTACCCATCTCATTTCAAATCTTTAAGTATGAGAAGACAATCTGCACAGGTTGATTGTTTACAGTCCTGCCCGTGCCTCATGGGGAAAAAACCATAATGCACCGTTATAATGTATAAAAGAAATAATTATGGAGGAAAGAACGAACATCGTTGAAAAAATAATAAAGTAATAGGGAAAGTATATAAGGACAAATTTTTTTTCTTATTATCCTCAAAATAAAAAAGTAGTAAACGTAAGGAAAGTTTCAAAATTGATGTGAGAGACACCTATGTTTCGACATTTATGTACCTGTTATAAACAAGGCTTATGTTTGTATTTGAGGAGTTAGTGATGCATGGATGAAACTGAAATACACAAAAATATAAATATTTTCCTAAACATAAATTTAAAAGTGTAGCATTTTTAAGTTTTTCTACTATCTACATATATTTAATATAATGCTGTCAAAACTTGCATCTTTTTCTATTTTTCTTAATTAAATATAATCTCTCTCATGTAGAGAATCCAAAGTTCTCATTCTGATTTTCAGATTCGACCTCAGTAAAAAACTGCTTTCAGTTCTTTTAATAATTGTATTAAAAGTACAAATATAAAAGCAATACTAAACCAAAATTTCCTGAAACCATTAAATAACAAGATGAATTATCCCAAGCATAGAACTTCATTAAAATTAAAATTAGCTCCATACATAGATGTAAAATGCAGTGCTAAATAATGCAAGAACATGCAACGCGCTGGAAGAGACAAATTAGTATTTGTAATAGTAATTTATCATTAGCATTTTCTTAGAAATCTACATAACCTGAGGCAGTAAATTTACACGCACCCTATCAGTCGCTATTATTAGGTTGTATGGAATAGAGTCTCCTTTGTGTCTGAAAGGAAACCAGTGTAATAAACAAAAAATCCATTTGAATGATGGTTTACTACAAAAATCGATACAAACACTGCAATAATTATTTCGATAAATGCCTGGCAGCATTACTTCTCTCAGAATTCTCGGGTAATAAATGTACAGATACCCATTTCTCATGTATAGTCACAACTTTCAGAATCCTTTATTTGGAACACACATTTTGGCAACTCCCAAAGATAACGATCAATTTAGGCAAAGTTTTGTTTTTCCGAAGGTTCCTGCAGAATTTTCTTCATCTGATCCAAAAATCGGGTTTTATTAACTATAACTGGATCGTACTATTCGTTTTTAACACATAGCATTCCAAGATAGTTAGTTTGGTTGATATCGAGCGAGTTTGGGACCAAGTCTGTGAACTATAACCAAGTTTTCAGAGGTTCTAGGATGTAATATGCCCCTGCATAGAACTTTACTGAAAGTTGAATTTTCTCGTGGTAGGAGATGGTCCACGTAAGGCTTGAAATGCTGTTGCGGGATTACAATTTTTGAATTAACAGTCGCATCTAAACAATCAACAGTATGACCAAAACTTTGTGCAGATTATGGGTATAACAGTTGTTATATTAAATGAAATTTACATGAGTCCTTCATTTTACCGGTGAAAGACGTCATTTGAAATTTTGGGGGTCAACTAAAAAGGCGTAATATCATACCATTTTCCCTTCCGCCATTTAACGGTCATCCAACGAAGGGCATTTAGTTCAAGCAATCTGCTTCTTTTACTGGTCGGGTTTATTGATGGACTTTTGCTTATTATCGTACTTCGTCCATATCATGCAGACCAAACATACCAATTTTTTCGATATATAGATTAGTGTACGGGTTAGCTCCGGCGATGCTCCTCCATTGAACGTACCAGTAGCCTATTTTGATAAAACGGAACTCCAAGATTTGCCTTAATTCTCAATAGCCATTGTTGCATCTAAGCATGGTGTAACTGTCCTCCTCTATGTGTCAGAAGAAAAGTTTGATTCTAGACTTATATAGTATTTTCGAGAAATTTGTCGAAGAGTTAATTACTTTCGTCTATTTTGGAGTGTGTAAGTGTTTGCTGACAATACTATCTAGCCATTGCTATGAAATTTCAACAACTCAGAAAACAGCAAAACATTTTATTTAATCATTTCTTTGCATACTGGAGAATTGCCCAAGACAGAAAACAACAAAACGTTATTTTCGTCTTCACGTGTTCAAAGGAAAGCGTTCTACAATATTAATCTATTCTGTCTGAGGTCAAAAGTCATACTACTATTATGACACTGAAATTCTTCGAGATGATCTCTCCTACAAAACTGCTGCTGGAAATTAGATTTATTTAAGTAGCAAGGCGTACAGTCAAGCGAAAAGTTCGATCGAGTAGATGGTCTGCAACCGATTTTCCAGATTATGCAAACTCTGTCAATATTCCTGAAACCAAGGCTTTGTCTTTCGATTTAATCTCCATTCTGCTCCTGACACAATACCTCAAAATTAGGTATCTCGTTTCATAGATCAGATGCAATGTAGATTTTATTTCAGTATTGATCTACACTCAAAACTGGTGCCGCAATGTAGGAAGTAACGTATCATCCGAAATGTCTCGATTCATGAAGAGTTCTATTAAAGATCTAAGCACTGGAACAAATGGACTGGGCCCAAGCTGCCACAAACTTACTATAGGTCCTTAAAATTTAAATATCTGAACAAGATACTAACAAGAAGCATTCCCTAGGCAGGTGCGAGACCCATAAACTCCGATCGGTTTCCAATATAGGAAACTAGGACTCATTTCTTCAAAAGGCTCGATTCCATTTTTGTGCAATCCAGCGACAGTGTTGGAACTTGCCACATGTCAGAAGCTAAATAATTGAATGCTGATATGGGATCTTAAAAATTTGTCTCCAATGCGAAAGTTATTCCTTCACATTTGTGTTTTCTCAATTGATAATAATAATTATCCTCTTCAGACCTTAGCTGTTGGACAAAAAAAAATACTTCCTGAAGTATTTAATGTGTAGATAATGAACTCTTTCATCAAAATCAGTCACAAATAGAATTATTGACAATATATATTTTAATAATGCCACCCTCTTCTTAACACAACTATGTATTGAAAATTACATAAAAATATAAACCAGACTCCCGATTTCCTTTGACAACTCGAATCAAAATAATACGATCAAAAGCTCTCAGATTCTGAAAAGTGTGCTTCGTAAAGATATTTAAATCTCACATAATTTTTAGTTTAACTTTACATGATTTTTGCGCATTAAGTCTGCTTCTTCAGAAGCTGCGACATTTGAACAGAGTCAAAGTTCCCTCTATTTATTCTAATAGAGGAAAAAAGAAAACATAATTAATGCGTTCTTATTCTGTCTTTTATAACTTCTTAACATATTTCAGTGTCTGGAGAGTTACACAAAACATAGATAAAGGATGTTCAAAAACACTGCGTAGGTATTCCAATGTGGCAGAGTATACGGATATAACCATGCATTTCCTTGGGCCTCAAGACCAATAAACTAAAAGGAAAGTATAGTTACGACAGATTATAAATTTATTCAAGACAATACAAAATACCGGGTGGCCATAATTAAACTGACAGTGCTCACAGTGTTCTGTAGCGCGATCTATTTGCGAGAATGACGCCATATTTTGTGGGAAGATTAAACAAGACGGGGGGACGAAGGATTCCGCGAAAAAAATAATTAGTTCCAAAAGTCACCGCTAGGGGAATATTTGGCGCTGTGTAATAGAAAATAGAGTGTTAACAAATGCAAATCAATACGGAAATTACCTTTTATTTTGCATTCGAATGAGGTTCAATGTGGCTGCCGTTGTTGTGGACCACATATTGCATTCTGTGCACAGTATGCACAACAGCAGAAAGTAACATGTCTGCAGGAATCTACCGTACAGTCCGTGATATGTTATCCTTCAACGTAGCCAGGTCCTGGACCACTCCTTGATAGACCTTGGACTTAAGGTAACCCCACAGCCAGAAGTCGCATGGGGTAAGATCAGGCGACCGAGGTGGCCATGCAGTTGGAAAGTAGCGGCTAATGACTGTCTTTGTTGTGGATTTCTGTCGTAGCAGCTGTTGCACCCGTACAGCAACGTGTGGAGGGGCTCCATCTTGCATGAAAATGATTTCCCCCAGGCATTGTCTTTGCTGAAGTGCCGGAATCACAAAGCTGTTCAACATGTGGCGATATTTCTCTCCGGTAACAGAACAGGTTTCCGGTCCTGTCGGGGTAATGTTCTCACAGAAGAATGGACCTACGATAAATTCCGCTGTGAACCCACACCAAACAGTTACCTTTGGTGAATGTAAGGGAATTTCTGTGACTGCATGTGGTGATTTGTCATCCCAAATTCGGCAGTTCTGGGTATTCACAGTTCCATGCAAGTAAAAGTGGGCCTCGTCTCCCCATAAGATTTTCCACGGCCAAGCATCATACACCTCCATTCTGGCAAGAAAGGTGAGAGCAAAAGTCAATCGCTTATCATGGTCGGGGTACAGTAACTCCTGTACACGGCTGATCTTGTACGGATAGAAGTTGATAATCTTTCGTAAGATTTTCCATACCGTACTGTAAGGCATATCCATATTCCGAGCTAATCCACGAGAGCTAGAGGTGGCAGCAATATTGTCTGGTCCTCTGTCGACAATCGCCGTGGCAACTGCTTCGATTGTATCCTGTGGTACAGGTTTTCGTCCTCTGCCTGACTGAAGCTTCAGAGAACCTGTTTTCTCAAACGTCGCAACCATTGCTTTTAGCCCATTAACTGACACAGGACCGTTACCTTTACGTATTTTTTTGTGCGTTCTAAAAGCACGAAGAACGGCTGACGCGTTGCACTGGTTGAGGTAAAAGAATTTGACCAGTAACGCACGCTCGACTAAAGAAGGAGACATTGCACATAAACTTTCAATCCGATTGATTCGAAACGTAACACATTGCCTTTTAAAACCCAAGCAGCTGGCACTGTGCCAATGGATGTAACGTGAAATTTGAATAAAGAACTTCTTCTGCTCAGCGTACGTGATATTGAAGATCACGTGACTTTATCGGTGTTTATGTAGATTTTACGCTTTTTTAAAAGTGTTGCCATATTGCACTTGAACTAAATAAGAAAATGTGCATAATAAAAGGTAATTTTATTCCGTATTAATTTGCATTTGTTAACACTCTATTTTCTATTACACAGCGCCAAATATTCCCCTAGCGGTGACTTTTGGAACTAATTTATTTTTTCGCGGAATCCTTCGTCCCCCGTCTTGTTTAATCTTCCTACAAAATGTGGCGTCATTCTCGCAAATAGATCGCGCTACAGAACACTGTGAGCACTGTCAATTTAATTATGGCCACCCGGTATATTCACGATAAAGACTGAACATGCTACTCTATGTTGAAATAACTGTTATTTAAGTTCTTAAATACAATGTTAAATAAATTAATTTAAAATTTTCAAGTCTAAGATTCCCATTATTAAATGCCAGTGAAATTAATTTCTTTATATACTCTTGCAATACAAATATGTTTACTATAAGAGTGGTAATTTTCGTATTAAATGTAACAGTTACTTGTAGTTAAGTATCATCAAGTACGTACATTAACTAATAATGCCGTATCACTACAGATAAAAACTTCATTATGCCTGTTTATCATTTTCATAACGATGAATTTATACATTACACATGAGATTTTTTCTTTTATTTATGTTCCCCTGTTTACATTTAAAAAAAGGGTCCTAATTTATTCACATTAAAACAAGTTATTTTTCCTTTTTCTTTCTACGTCCTTTTGTGACTAACTCAGATGTCGTTATTGCTATGCGAGAAAAATATTTCTAGGGAAGAAAGTAATGAAAAGTATTTTTTTTTCTTATTACTGAAAAACAAATTTAACGTCAATACATTAGGGTTGTATGCCATCTTAATTGGAGCCGAATACCATCCATATCATCAGTTTCGAGGAATGAGAAAAAGTGCACTGCTTTTTTTGTTTTCGAAAATAAATATTATTGCGTGCGTTGAAAGAATTTTGTTTTTGCTCCACGTAAGCAGTAATAATTTAAAATATTTTCATTAGAATGGATATATATATATATATATATATATATATATATATATATATATATATATATATAAATATATGGTCATTCGCCAGAACAGTCACATAACAACCGAGACCTGGTGACTTTAGGGAGAAAGTAAACTAGATCCCGACAGTAAAAAAAATGAAACCCTAGGTGACATTTTAACTAATTTAATGAGAACAAAACAATTACTTACAGAAATACACAATTTTAACAAGTTTACAGGCATACACTAAAATATGCTGCTACTAGCTAGGAAAACATTGGATCGACTGACAAACAAACATCCTTTCTCAGCAAGCAGAGTTCAGACCGTGTCAGCACGTCGGCACGAACGCTAGTAGTTGTTTCCGTCCATGGAGTCAGAGAGAGTTTTAAGGATTGTTTCTTAAGATCCCGGTGGATTGTTGCAAGACCGCTTTACACTGTTAGGGCATCATGCGAGTTTTGGGGAATCAGTTAGTGACGGTATACATTTTGTGGGGCTACACATATGAGACTTTTTACGTAATGATGCCCTGTTTAAACCAGTTTGTTACACACACACACGCACACATATATATATATATATATATATATATATATATATATATATATATATATATATATATATATATATATATATATATATATATATATATATATATATATTCCGGAACACCGGAAAAACTGTATTTACACGAGATGGAATGTTACAGGGTATAATATCAATTTTAACGTAGAAAAGTGTAGACACGGCCTGAGTGGACAACACGAGGAACTCAAGGAAAACATAGTCAACACCTTGAACAGCTGAACAATCTTATTGAATGGACGAATACTTTACGAGGGCGACATAGACGGAAGGATGACACAGCACTCGCAGATGACACATATCTTGAATTTTGGAGAATAGGCGTTCGACGAAACAAACGCAAGACGGACGTAACAATGCAAGTACGACGACAGAGATAAAAAGCCCTGGCAAAAACCTTGTTGTGGCCTAAATAAACTTCAAGATCTCGTTGTCACATGACCCTTGTCCACTGCACCTATTTGCCAGAGGAACCCTAGGCCAGTTTTCTGGGTTGCATTCCGTTGCCTGTTATATAAGTTTCGGCGCCCACGAGACTGGATGTTTAAAGAGATGATATATTAATTACTTACTATTACTTTTAGGTCACTCACAATAAAACAAAAACGAAAGAGAAATTAGTTTGCTTTTTCCAAAGTAATTTTGCAGGAAAATGAAAAGAATTTGGAAATTAAAAAAGGTTTTTTGTTTTGTATGTTATATATATATATATGTGTGTATGTGTGTGGGTGTGCGCGCGCGTGTCTGTGTGTGGATAAATATTTTTTTCTGTTTTCGTCGAATGATCAATGAAACTGCAATTAACCCCTAAATTAATTCCTATGGAGTTTCTTAGTCAAAATATGATGACACTCTTGAAATTATTATATTGCATTGTATCTCTCGAAATTTTTTGTTTACAGTAAAAATAATGAAATTTGCTTTGGCCTTTGTGAAACGAATCATAGTTTACATTATTGAACTTTACAGAAAAATATCTAATACATGATGTGAAAAGAGGAATACTCTTAGGAACTCAAAATATTATTCCGATATTATGCAATCAGTTATTAAATTCCAGTTTGAATTTTATGTAAATTTCAGTTAAAATTAAGGTGCGCATTAACTTTTTTTCATCAGCATAAAAGTATCGATAGTTAATATTTCAAAATTAAATTAAGAAGGCCTAATCTGCAAAATATAAACTTCGAGCTGAGAGATGGTTATCTTAATTCACTAATCTCTTTAAGAAACTTGGAATTTCAGTTGTATTTAAATAATAAGTTTAAAAAAATTCTCGTAGTCAAATGTTTGTCTTTTTTAATGAACATCGAGTTTTTACCAAGTAATGTTTGTTTAATTTTAGATGTTTTAAGGCCATTACTAATGAACATAAATTTTGCTTTTCTAAAATAAATAAATGGTCATTTAAAAATTTTTGGTTTTGAAATATTGTTACCGTTGTTTCTTTTATGTTCATTTCATCTTTTAAGGGATTTTCCTTTGGGGCATATATAAAAAAAAAACTATGTTCCCTATTTCTGTAGCATTTTTTCTGTTCTTTTCATGCGAAATATCTACAAAAGACTTATAGTGTAAAAAAAATATTAAAAAAGTAAGTAGACACAGTCATATATACAGAACATGATCCCAACAAACATCCTGTGGATGATAAAATTATACATATTTGAAATATGTTATAAAAATAAAGGAGGTTATGGGGCTATGGTTAAACGTGTTGTATGGATATTTCCCACCCCTAGAACTGTGAGGCACTGTCCGTTCGAATGTCTGCAACCGGTATTGGGAGACAAGAGCATTGAGCAATTGATACGTTCCTGTTTCCTTTTCCGTTTTACTTATTTTTTTGTTCTTGTTGTCTGTTTTCTTGTACCTATTTCTTTTTAGTTTTTGTTTATTACTTGCTATTGGAAAAAATGTTGACTCTAATGAAAGATTTAGAAGTACGTTAATTTGAGCAGTACATTTAAAATTGAAACATGCTCGTTACTTACATTTATTTGGCCTGAAATATACTCTGAATATCTTTGTAATTTACTTCTATAGATAAATAAATTGTGAATTAAAAAGTAATAATTGTGTTGACTGCATTAATCTCATATACTGTTAAAATATAATCCATGTTTAATGAACTCGGTATAAAAATCTTTGACGTTTTTAGTCGCAGTTATCATAATGTTGTGTAAATATTGTTAAATTAAGTTAATTAATGTTAAAACACTAAATCTTCTAAAATCATTCGCTATAGATAATATTATGAATCTCAGGGTATAACATACACACACACACACACACACACACACACACATAGATATATATATATATATATATATATATATGAATATATATATATATCCATCGTGTGTGTGCGTGTTAACACTATGCTCACTTTTAATTTAGAGATAATAATATTAAGTGTTACAATGCTTGAAATAAATATAATCTTAATTTGTTTTTTATCTTACCTTCTTATTCATCACGCTGTATTCAAACGGTAATGACCATAAAAATTGAGGTAAATAATTTCCTGCCAGAAAAATGGTTCTTAGAATTAATAATGAGGTTTAAATCAGGATATCCATTATATTAAAAAAAGTGCTCAAATAAATGCTTGTAAAAATTAGAGAAAATAATATCTCTGCCGGAAACTGACGTCTGTAAGAGCATAACGCAAAGTCAAGAAAGGTTAGACATTGTTTTCACTAGGAGGAAAATGTCACAAGTCATAAAAATAAATTATCAATTACATTAATGTGGCTGGATGAAATGAAAGCATAAAGGGAAGTAGCCCCGAAAAAGAAATCCTAGATTCGAAATTATAGAATAATAATTAATGTTAAATGTTTATTTCTTTGGGTTGGTGTGAATTATAAATTGCACCAACCATCTCCTCTTTAGTATTATACGTTAAATAAAGAAATTAAATTTTAAAAAAACTGAAAAGCTGCATATATAATATTATGAAAAGAAGTAACGTTTTCTGTATAGTTATTCACAGGTATTATGATGTTCAGTTACGTTGAAATTGCATTTTGAAAGAAGGGTATTTATGAAAATTGTTACTTACGGCGAGTCCTAGTGAGTACCTTACTTCATTTTCAAAGAAGTCATTGGCTCATCAACAAAATTTCTAAGAAAACTAAACATGATTACTTTACATTAACAATAAATATAGGAATTATAGAATAAAAACGAAATTTAAACAATAAATAAAATAACAATTGAGAGTTATAATAGAAGGCTTTATCTGAATAGTGGTCCAACTCCATTTTTGTTCATTTTGAGATTCAGAGCCTTAAAATCTAATGATTGCTGAGAAATGACTGCTGAAGTCTGATTTGTAATGCCCTCTGTTGGCAGCAGAAATAAGTTGGAGGTGTACTAGTTTAAAAATAAGATAGAAATGACTTGTATGAACGTGAAAGTGAGGCTAACTCCAATTTTTTTTTAAAGTGAAGTTGGACGACTATTCAAATAAGACCTTCAATTTTTAACACCGGATTTCCGGCTATCTTTCTCCAAACATCCAAATAAATAAATTTTTATCTTTAATACAAATGCAAATAAAAAGAAACAAATTATCCGAAAAGAGAAATCGAAACTCTGTGTAAATACAGCTTTAAGATCTAGATGTCCAAGGGCTGTTTTGCAGAATTTTGCAAAGTTATTTTTAGTGTGCTGATGAGTTTAAAAAAAATTAGACAGTTTTGAAAATTTTTATTCATGAGCAAATTTTATTCAAACAATTAAACTGTATTTAGGCTATCGTTTACAATAATTCAAAAATCATTGATGAAGTAGGGGAGAATAATTATGCAATTGAAATCCATACATATTCTTACTAAAAATAAATTTATTAATTTATTTCTAATCAGCATTAAAATTTCTCATCTAGGGGGTCACAATTAAATGAAAAAATAACAAACTTTTAAATACCTGTTGTATTACAGATATATTTTGATTAGCCGAAGATCCCCTTTTCTGCATCATGAAGCCAGAGGAGTTTCGTTTAAATTAACTAAATTATTGCATTTAAAAAATAAACAATTTTGTGAAATAAATTCATGTTGAATCTAACATAAATAAAAATTCATAAAATTCAAACATTTTTGCTGAAAACATTTAATAAAGCTAAGTTCAAAATAATGAAGCTACATACCATCAAAGTTTATGTTTCTCGAATTCATTCTGTCAAGTCTTTAACAAAAAAAAAAAAAAAGAAGAAGGAAGAATTCCAAAATCTTCCTAAATTCAAGGAGAATATCGCACTGCGACATGCAGTAAAGCCTTTGTTTCCTTTTCTTGTTTACAATATTCCATGTAAGATCCAACATTAAAGAAAAAAAGCACGTTGGAAAAATGTAGTAAAAATTAACTGTAATGTACTTAAAGTAGTAAAACAGCTAGTTATGTATATTAGTTAAGTTGATTTATTGCACTATATTTAAGTTACTTTTGGACATCTATACATGATAACTCCTTTAAATGAATTAGAAACAAATTAATGGCATATTCTCGGAAATGGTGTTAAAAGTTCTAAAAGCTGTCATTAATCAAGACCACTCTTGTCACATTAGAAAGCTTAAATTTACCACTCAGAATTTAGATTCTGACAAATTAGAATTTCTGTAACAAATTAGATTCTGCACCAAAATAACTAGTAAGCAAGGTTTATGCATATTTTCATATTTATTTTTATTTACTCCTATAAAATATTTTTTGTAGGAAGGAAGTATATTGTGCTTTATTGTGGTTGAAGCTAATTTTAGAGAAAAGTTTTTATGTGACATTTTATTTAAAAAACAGGGAAACTTTATGCTCTGAAACACAAACTTTCATTTTTACTAACTTCAACCAATTTAAAAATATTTTTTTAAATAAACAATTTCATCCAAATGCAATGTTATGTAAATATTTAACACATTTATACAATTATCAATTGATATATTTGTTATAATTCTGCTGAATAGCAAAAAGTTTTTGCCCTGATAATAATAATTTTTATCAGTAACAGGAACTGTTAGAGACTAAAGAAGTAATTCAAAGCTATTTTCCGAATAAATGCAATACAATGTATAATTAATCAGCCTGAATACCGTTTAGGCGAAAATTCATGGTACTGTTATTTTAATGAGATATTTCCAAACTAAACAATTATTACGGCCTAAAGTATACATTACACTCTCTCTCCATTTTATTACCATTTAAAACAACAAAGGAATATACTTTTCACTTAGGAATATATTTAGAATCTCGTGATTATTAGAAAGGTGAGCTGAACTCCATGGAGCAACGCCATTCGAAGTGAGCTTATGTAAATGACCTCACATTTCACTATGTGTTAGAAACACATGAAGTACCGGTGTATGCTAATATCATTTGTTTTTTGTCACGTACAACTCACTATGACGACTCAGTTTCTGCAGCAAGTATTCACCCCTATATATTTTTGTACAAGTATACAAGTATATTTCTATGGTATTGAGAGAGGACATCTCGCTGTACTAGATATCTGCACTGGCCATTACACAATGAAGCAATGATATACCAGGTGGGCAAAAAGTCCATAGAAACTTTAAAAATTTATAAAAACAGGAAAAATAACCAAAACAAAAAAAAAAAACTTTGCAGGGTTAGCATTGCTATGTCACGGGATTTTTTTTTAAGACAGGAAAAAAATAACTCGAAAAACAGCCGACAGGTGGCGCGGACGTACATAAGTCAAAAATAGATACTCAAATAACGAAAAGAATGCTTCTAAATTGCTTATTACAGCAATAGGTGTTCCACATGATCCCCACCAAAGGGGATAATACATTGCAGGCGAATCACAAATCCAGCAACAGCAGAGTGCAGTAGGTCCGAATATATACATGACACCTCTCGGCGGATCGCATCTTTCAGTTCCAACAGATTGGATTGATCAGATAGATACACCCGGGAGGATACACCGCTTTGACTTGTGTACGTCAACGCCACCTGTCGGCTGTTTTTGAGTTATGATTTTCCTTTCTTAAAACAATTCCCGTGACCTAGCGATGCTGTGCAAAAAAAAAATATTTTGGTTATTTTTCCGGTTTTTATGAATTTTCAAAGTTTCTGTGGACTTTTTGCACACCCTGTATTTCTTTACTTACCTGTCACAAAGAAGGTAAAGTATAATTTCTTAAAAGTTTAGAGTGGTTCATTTTAATATACGTTTACCTCAATGAAAGTTCTCATGAAAATAATGGTATTACTCCTTAACCCTGCGGTGGGAACATGAATATTTCCCCCTTAGCGGGAACAACTGCCTATGAAGCAGATATAGATGGTATATTCAAGGTATTCCTAACTAGAAATTCAGAGGGTATTTGTGGTTTATTACATTTCATGGTAGCCACAATCGTCAAACCAATTTTCCTTATTTCTTGACCAGCTTCCGTTGAACAGAACCAATTATCACTGGTTATATTATAGTTCGTTTTGTAGAGGCATTTAAGAAAATCAGTCTTACTCAGACTTCGTTTCGAAACAGGTAACATAAAACAGGGTTTGGCCAAAATCGTTACCAGAACCTTCAAAAACTCAAATCTTGAAATATTATCAGCCTTGCTGTACATTTTATACGAAATGTATGAAGAATATCTGTCTGACAGTCAGATATTTAAACATACTTTAGTTGGAATATCTGTCTAGTAGTCAGACAATGTTCTAGAAAAATGGCACATATCTGAACCATCGAAAGCTGGCGTTACGAATCACCCATCTCCACACTGTGGGCAAGATGTTGACTGAAGCACTTGTAGACTCACAGTACCCAAGATCGAAGGGTGGGGCCCCCAGTGCTGAATAGATAAACCATAGCTGTCTGAGAAACAGATGTACCCACCAAAGGGTTAAGGAAGTACCATGTCTGTCTTACAATAAGCTCAATCAGATTTTGGTGAAAGAATCAACAACGGTGTATTTCCCAATAAAATGATCGATTTATGCGCCAGACATTTCCGGCAGGGAATAAATCCCTACTATAAAACTACAATTAATAGTCTCCATTGCATTACCTATTTAAAACTTATTCATAAATATTGTTCACTAGGGCGGAGAGTAAAAAAAAAGTTTTCGATTTTTTTTTTTTTTTGCCCTAGTGCGGAAATGTTAGGTACTGGTGGGTAGGCCACGTATGCAAAGTTTTGGGAAAAACAAAAAATATCTTCCGTCTCCATTTCGGCCTAGCCGAAATGGAGACGGAAGATATTTTAGCAGATTTTTACCATACAGTTAAAAATGTGTATTTCCATTGTTTTGTATGCAGCTTTTCGCTTTTTCTGAAATAAAATTCAGAAAAAAAACCAGAACTCATCATGGGGAGGTGGCTGCATTACGAGTTCCACCCGTGCCCACCTATCCACCCAACCGTATCGGCACATAACTCCTTTGCCCTTGCAGTTATTCCGGTTATAGTCGGTACTCGCATTTGGTTCCAAATGATAGCATAGCTTTTCTCGGTTCTATTCGGGATCTATCTAAACCGTCACACTTATTTTCTCCACACACAGCCGCAGAAACATCTGTTACTAGTTTCACGAAACGTTCAACACTTTGTGCGTGGCAAGGAAATTTTAAACTTCCAAGGTGTTGAGCTACAGACTATCCACTGGAAATCAAATTTCTGAAATCATCTTCTTTCAAGTGAGGTTTTTTTGGGGGTTCCGTCAAATTACATTTCTGCCAATCAATAAGGTCTATATATGAAACTGCCTCGAAGTTGAGTGACGAAATGTTGTAGTGTCTGATTCCTTTCTTTTTTTAATTTCTTGCTCGGAAAATCCTACGTAGTCCAAGTTCTCGAATGGACTGTCTGTCGTCTGTGACCATTGACAAGATTATTGTTTCCGGGTTGCCAAAATAGCCATTTCTCTGGATAATGGGATCGACCACAGTCTTTAAATCGTTTCTAAGATAGCGTAAGACGTTTATTGTCTTCACAAATTTCGTGGACCATACTTGCAATATGGATTTAATTTTACTGTAAACCACATAGGTGGGTACACTTTCATGATGAACTCTGCCAGAGTTTGAAGTCGGTTTGAAGGCTCTGGCGAGCTAATGTATAAACGCTTTATTCGATTTGCAGTTGTTAGCCAACGTGCATGAGACATTTTCCCAGGGTGCTTTTGTGACAAACTTGATGAGCAATTTCTATTTGTGACAGCTTGACAAATATCCCAAAGCTATCGCTTGTGTGTGCTAAGATCCTTTATGTTGATATTCAGAAATTCGCTCGAAGTGTCTAGAAATCTCACAACTGGGAGGTTTTTACAATTTGCCAATGCTTTCCCAGTAGGACCAGAAAATGCATTAGGGCCACTCGGTCCACCATCCAAATGCTGCACTAAATGTCGGAGTGGCAACTAATTTGCGTGTAACGCGTGACAGATATACGTGGCAGATATGCGTGGCAGATAAACCAGTGCAAGGGTTTCTCAATGGCTTCCCCAGAAAGGCGAATCACGCCGATTTTATAGCCAGTATTAACGACTGTTCCATCGCACCCTATTGCCACTAGTTGATGAATGTCAATATTCTTATTCTACATGAATTCCTGCATCGTTTGAGAAATACTCAAAGCTGATGATGAGGTTAGTGCTATGCGTCCAAGGTACTTGCTTCCAGGTTCCTTAATCATTGTAACGTTTTCTTCCAGGACTCTTTTCTGGTACATCTTTCCCCCTACGCTCTCTGGCATTAGAGTTTTCTCCTTCCTTCCGTCAAAATAGAGTCCCTTAAGTGGTTCCAGCTGTCCTTTATTTAATTGCTGATATTCTTTCCGAATGTTTTTCCCTCTCTCTTCTTATTTTATGTCTATCAATTACATTTAAAGTGTGTCTTTCGGTAATCATCCCCAAATCTTCCAAAACAGCGCTTGCAATGATGGCTCCAGCCCGATCTGAAACTGCGGTTCTGTCACAAGCTATAGCTACTGCTGGGTATCGGCTTGATCGTAACTTCTTTTTCCCTTCAGATTGAATCATCCTGGATGTGGATGGGGAAAGCTTCAAGTAATCTGTGTCACTATCGGAGTTTTGGGGATCCACGTCAGAATCTGGATCAGGAAATATGAGCCTAGATGGAAACGCCAGATGGCGAAACATTTATTTTAAGACTTACTGTTTCTGTCTCATTCTGCTTCCTATCTGCTCGTTTCATCAGCTTTCAGTTTAAGTCAACTGCGCCTATAGACATTTGCCTACGTGCCCGTTGGTCTAACAGAAAAGTTCTTTTCATTTCAGGAATCCTTTTATGATTTGGGCAAGAACATTTGTTAAATGAAACACATTTACATGAAAAATGTCGAACAATTTCCGTGAGTCTTTCACGAAGGTTTTAAGCTTCGTTTCTAAAGTTGTTGTTGACAATGTTTTCATGCCAAAATATTTCTTTACCTTTCTGCACGCAGTGTGTCAGCTGCTGCCTTTCTGTATTAAGTTTCTAATTACCTCTGCATTTTATTTAAGAACAATATGACGCCTTGCATACAAAACAATGGAAATACACATTTTTAACTGTATGGTAAAAATCTGCTAAAAATCATGGCCGAAATGGTGATGGAAGATATTTTTTGTTTTTCCCAAAACTTTGCATACGTGACCTACCCACCAGTACCCAACTTTTCCGCACTAGGGCAAAAACGAAATCGAAAACTTTTTTTGTACGCTCCGCCCTATTGGTCACCCTTAGAAATAGTGTAATAACACGGTAACTGTCTATTAAGTCTGACTGTAAGTATATTAAAACTAATGGGATTTCTTTTTCATTTAAAGAATTCTTTAGAAACAATATTATCGAATTAAATAAATATGCATTTAAATTTAGAAATAGGGTTAGATAAAAATAATAAATTAATTTTTAAACCTTAATTTTACTTCATAATAGAAATTCAATTTAAGTCACATATTTGGAAAAAAAGAGACCTATGTTCCTGCCTGGTTATCAGCACATTCTAAAAACTGAGTAATGATATTTTGGGTGTCCTCAAGCAACGTCTGTCACATGAAATCTGAGGAATTGAAAAAAAAAATCAAGATTTTTTTTATCAAACATGTCAAACTACGCCTTAAAAACACCATAAAAATAAAGTATGATACTTTGGGGAGAAGGTAAAAATTAGTTTTAAGATAATTTGTTATATATAATTCCACCTTTTTAGATTAAAAATTCAGAAGTTCGAAGCTCATAGGGGATAAACTACTGAAGGAAAAATTTATCAATGTTAATGTAAGCTACTTAAGAGCATTACTAACTGAGTCAAATGTACGCAGCAGCAATGAAATATATAAATATCGTGTATCGTGTATGTAAGCAATGATAAATAAATTATTTTAATATTAACATTGGAACTGAAATATAATCCACATTTCATGCAAAATTCAGATTTTTAAAGGGGCAGTTTTCATTTGTTTTTCTTTCAGTGCTGAACACATTTTCCCTTTTTGGAAATGTATCCTTAAGCATTGAAACTGTAAATTTTCATCTATTAAATTAAGATTTATAACTTGGGATTTAACTTAAGGTAATACTTTTATAATTAGTTTTGTTTGAAGGAAAAATTTCTTTTACGTTCACATTTAAATAAAAAATAATGCTCATTGATGTATTTGCTCTTTTTCCGAACAAATTTTTTACCATTTTATGATAATTCGAGAGAAATGTTATACAAAACAAGACAAATAAAAAAAAATCGACAACTTTAATTCCTTAATTTACAGTTTACAAAATGATATCAGTGATTAAAAAAATATTTTACAAACTGCTACAATTTTCGAACATCTCCTATATCCTTCATTATTTCTATCTGATTTAAAACTTTGAGCTGAAAGCGTGAAAAATGCTGAAAACTATATTTTTTTATAAAATTGAAAACATGGGTAAAAAAATTTCTTTTACAACAGTATTTTTTTTGTTTTAAAAACTATTTATTTATTTATGAATTTCCAATCATGTAACGGCTCTTTTTTTAATCTAGTGATTCCGAAACCATGAAATTTGACATTTCCCAGTTGAGATATGTAAATTCATTTAATTTGAGCGTTCTTTCAAAACATTGACAAATATTTTGAATAAATATTTGCATTAGAATATTCCTATTAGAGGAGTAATTTGAATGTAAATTTGCTAACGTATCAGAAAGAATTACAAATGCACTTTCCAATAAATATGAAAACCTGATGAACAAGGGTAAGGGATCTGAAAGCTTTTTTTAATGTTCCAATGATTTATTTTGAATAAAAGCAACAGTAAATAAATTCTCGTTTAAGAAAATTTTTGAATAAGAATGATGAATTATAATAAGTCGAAAATTGAGCATTTTGAAAGGATATTGAATTGCTGAATTGGATATAATTCCATCAAAATATTAGACTGAAACATAAAGATGGAAAAATACCAAAACCTAAAATGAACTAAGTACTTAAAAAACTAAAAAAAAAAAACAATTTCATCATCACAGGTAAATGGTAACAGCAGCATATAAAAAGAAACCGAAACACATTTAATTTATAGTATTTCATAAGAAAATTTACCACATTTTTATTGATAAAATATTCTTAACTATTCAAGTGCTAGAAAGTTTTAAGAGTGGTGCACTAAAAATTTTCCTTGCACTTTGGACACAAGCTCCATGAATGTTTTTCTTTATATGTCACTTTTAATGAATGTACAACGTGCTGTAGAATTGACTCCGACATTTCAAAGGGTAATAAAAAACCAACGAAAAAATTTACAGATAACAGTTTTATATTTTCAAAAAGAACTTATAATCTAGTTTTTTCGCCATTAGATTTTGATAGTTGCATCACTCTTGTGGCGCCCGTTATTTGCGATGCACTGCCGAAGTCGATCTCTAACCATCACTCTGTTGGTCATCTTTCGTAGAATGACGGCAACTTCCTGACGAATACCGCATTCGCAGATTCGGTTTCATCTGCTCTAATGTTCTAAGAACGACCTTTTGGTTTCCTTGCTGATACGGATCAACTTTCTCCCCAATTTGAAACCGATGGCACGATTGTTTTTTCGATCAGGAACGGCATCAGTTGCACATAACCCGAAGCGCGTCCTAGATGCGTTCTGTGGCACGAGTACAGAATCTTTGTTCTTAAACAACGCCTCGATAGCGAAACCATCATGCCGTCCAGACCCACTCATGGTGTCTATTGACAACTAAAATACCGCCCAAACTATTGTGCCCTCTCACGTCGCCTTACTCCACCACTCCCTTATCAGTGACCTTTAGAAATGTGGGAGTCAATTCTGCCGCACCCTGTTCTGATATCTCTACTTGATATGTAACCCTTAGATGGGAACATGATTCTTTTTCCGCTTAGAGGGATCATTAGCCTGGAAGGCAGATATAGATGGAATACCTCCTACCCAGGTATTCCTAACTAGAAATTCAGAGGGTATTTGTAGTTTATTACATTTTATGGTAGCCACAATTGTAAACCATTTCTCCTTAATTCTTGACCAGCTGTTATTGAACAGAACCAATTATCACGGGTTATATTACGGATCGTTTTGTAAAGGTATTTAGTTAGTCGAACGAGTGATTGGTTTGGGGTTTTTAATTTTTGCCCTGATTAATCTTATTTTTACCTGAACCATAGAAGGCTGATGTCACGAATCACCCATCCACACTGGATACATGATGTTGACTGAAGCATGTGTAGACTCACAGTACCCAAGGTCGAAGATTGGGGACACAGTATTGAATAAAGAAACCGTAGCTGCCTTAGAGGCAGATGTTCCCTCCGGAGGATAAGGTTTTTTTGATAATTTCTAGAACAATGAAATTAATAAAATTTTTTTGTCACAATGAAGTTTTTTTAACAAAAAGTACGTAATTGATTAAATTAGAATATCGTTTTTTTTTCAATATAGGGTTTGACTATATTTTAATAGTATATTTACGAAAACCTTTACATCGCATTTCAAGAACTAGCAACTTTTATGCCAAATTAATTACCGATGTTGAATACAGTTCATAGATTAGAGGTGTACGGGGTGGGAAATATTAAGTGATTAATAGGTACACATAAAAGTAAATATTTAACAGTAATTCAATTAATTATAGATAAGAAAAAGGGTGTATAACATTAATTCGTTTTTCCCGTGGAGAAAATTTGTGTAGGCAAAATATAAATAACTTATTTTCATTATGCATTATGTATATAATTGACAAATTTTTACATGAAATATAAATGAGATACTTTCGTTTCTTATTTAAAATTTAAAATGTAGGCATCATATTTTATTTTTTATTTTATTACTTATTGGGGATATTAAGAAGATGTTATACGTTTCGTTAGTTGTTAGCATAGGTGTATATGACTTCGAGTTGTTTTCCCTCATTTCATTTGCAATACGAAATAAAGCTCAAGCTATTCTAATTACTATCAAAAAAACTTTAAAACAAATTGCAATATAAAATGTAACTAAGAATAGCAATATATTGCACAGATCAAAGGTTTAGAAGTATCTTTACTAAAAACTTATAAAAATGTACATTCGGTTCCCCGAAATGGCTCTCTACCTCTGGAACTACGCGTAAGTTAATCCTGAGTAAGCAATAGCAACATAGAGCCATACAATGAGGACGTTGCCATACCTAGATTTAAAATCATGTGAGAAAACAAACGGAGAAAATAAAAGAAAATAAAGAGGAAAGAAAAATATATAATGAGTAACAGAAGGAGAAAATGAGGAAAAATATATATAAAATAGTAATAAAATTTTAGTAGTTTTACAATAACTCTCAAAGTTAAAGAAATATAAGGAGCTGAACGGTTGTCACCTGTGATCCCAGACCTGGGTTTTGAACCTACATCTTGGTTTTTCAATGATCATATGGGTTTTTGGGTTTATGTTTTGAAAATATCTCAATATCTGGGATTTTCTTTCGTTAGTAAAAAATATGACATACAATTAATATTTATTATTTTATGATAAGCATAATTTAATTACAATACGACAGTTTAATAAAAAAATACAGTTTACAATGACGTTAGTTTGTGTTTGAATCTGTTGTTACATATGGCTTTATTCCGGAAATTAATCCATACGGATCAGGCAGCCCACAAAGGATCGGGAAACAAAACAATACAGCAATATAAACTAGAAACCAACAGTAAAAACTAGAGACAAAATAAACACAATCAAAGAGTTCAGTCACAAAGAGAGTTCATACTGGTTCTTGCATTCCAATACAATATGCTGATGTCTCCGTTTCTCTGGAAGATTCTGTTAAGTCCATGGCAAGTTAGGCGATAATCCGAATTCATAACGCCTGCTCTGCACGTGTTCGAATCTAAAATAATACAAGTTGGAATCATTTCGATCGAATAGGGATATATCGACCTCTTTCAAAACCCTCCCAGAATTTTGATATTTGTCCCGTGATATCAAAGATGAATTTGATAATCCCAAATATGAAATTTTATCAAACTTCATGAGCCATTGAACTATTATTCACTCTTCCGTGGAAATAGTTTTATCACTAGTCAATAAAACCATATGTTCTCTTAAAACTGTAAACAATTGTACGGTGGCAAAAACAGGCAATAATTATATATCAAAATTGTCACACTTAGATTCTTAAAACAGAACTGGTTAAAGAGGTAATACATTTATTGATAATATTTTACATGAAATAGAAACCTTTTTGTAGAAAAAAGATCAACGAATTGTAATTTTGCTAAAGAAAGAAAATATCTCTGACATTTACATAGAATGTTGTATATATTAGGTCTAATATGTAATTTAGTCTTGTACCTAGTTTTAGAAGTTAATGAACCAAATTTCCTAGCAAAAAATGTAAAAAATAATATATACGAACATTTTTGGTCTACAAAATCGAAAAAAAAATTAAAAACCTTTTTAAAAAATGACTAGTGATCATGATTAACGTTTTTCACCAAAGACACTCATATTTACTGCAAACTTATAACTGCAAATGCTCCGACACCTGTTGCAAAACTGCCTGGTAGGGTTCCTTATCAACTCGATCTCTTGCAATGAGAGGGGAGAGTACGAGAGGGGGAAAACAATCCTCTTGGTTGGATCCGACCCCCACCATACCGTTAGAGGGTTAAAACAGAACTAGTGAAATACGTAATAGAAGGAACATTTTATTTAAAAACAATTTTAGAAAATTAATTGGGAGGTGAATGGGGAATTGGGTAAAATTTGTCAGTTAAATAAAATAACTTTGATTTAAATTCAAGTAAATACGGTTTGTATTACCTGATTTGAATTTTTTTCATTTTTAATTAATTTTTTTTTCAAAAAGCTGAATTTTTTTAGCACAATCTGGTTTTTTTTAGATGCAATCTGGTTTTATTACATTTTCCCAGCTGGGAGCTCTGGCTCCGTCAGCATCTCGAATTATAAATATATTCTTAAAACAGTATTGTCCGGAAAATAAAACTCCCCTTATATCTATAATCATATCTGTAGACACATTATTTTTAAAAAAAAGTATCATGCTCTTACGACTCAATCAATCTAGCCTTCAAATTTATTTCAATTCCTATCTTTAATGGAAAATTAGTTTAGCGAAGTACGGCAGATCGAAAAAAACCCAAAGCAAAAAATTGCAATAGATTTTAAATTTCGGCTTTACATTATAACCGTATGACCTTTCCCGGCTTTGACAAAGACAGGGATTAAATGTGACGTAAAATAGCATTGATGGCTTTCAACTACAGTGCTAGCAATTATACGGAAGTAAATAATGTTAAGCCTTAGACATTGCACTGAGAAGGAAGCTGACATTTAGCGCTAAGTAAATAATAGCTTATACGAGAATTTAGTTCGTTCCTTACTGATTTGTTTTAGTTGGTCTCGTATAAAACTTAACAGCTATTTTACTGCATTATGCTTGATTAACAAACATAATATTCTTATATCTATGGGAATTCCTAATTATATTTAGTACCAGTTATAATTGGAAATTCAAACGGTAAAAACAAAATATAATTTTCTATCCAAAAGTATGGTTCAGTCAAGAGATCGTGTTATTTAAATATTTAAATTAAAACTTTAGCACACTTTATTATGTTTTATCGTTTATTTACATTGAAAATAAAATGAAAAAAATATGAAAGTAGGAGATAGAAAGTAGGAGACTAGCAACTGTTTATCATTTAAAAAAAATTAAGTTTGAAAAAAATGTATAGAGATAATTTTACAAAAGAAAATTTTATCACTGAAGATTTTATTTGTTATTTGTTATCATTTTTATTTGTTATCACTGAAGATGATATAAACAAAACTTAGTGTCTGGAAGATATAAACGTGCAGTTTATGCTCAGTCATATTAAAATAAAATAATTAACCTTAAAAGCAGGACAATGTTGTTAAAATTTCTGCAATTGTTCATTTATGTCAACTCATTTCTAGGTTGTATTTGATCTGCTAAATAAATAAATGCGTCCCGCAGAGAAAAATTGCAATGTCTGCGTATGTGTTCGGGCACATGTGGAAAAGTATCCTGTTTTTAAATTTGAAAAATTTCACATCTTTTCTTTTAAATACATATGAATAAGAGAAATGGTACAAATAGATAATGAGAAGGAGTTATACATGGGAGGCAAGGAAAATTCATATTTGTAGTGTAGTTAAACCATCCCAGCGATTCCCAAACTTAATATTTTAGTGGCACCATGGGAAAGGGGATTAGAAACTTGGGGAATCATTGATAAAATTTTAGTTTTTCAATTTTTTTTAATATTAAATTAATATAGAATATATTTCAGGAACGTGTTTAATTAAAGTTCAAACAAATACTCACTCCACTGCTGATTTATTCATTTATTGAAAGATATAAGTAACAAACAATATAATAGAATATATTATTACAGTTTAAAAAAAGCCCATGGAATTCAGCGTAGTATTACACTTAAGGGTTACAAAGGAATTCACTGAAAAGAGTTTTATTTTATTAATGTGAGACTTGCGATTAATGTTTAGAGCACAAATGTTTGGTATCCAACATGTCAGATGTGGGCGTGAGGAGCTTATTCATCCCCAGAAACGAGTGCATCGATTTGGGTCACAATCTGTCGGGCGTGACAGCAATTAATTCAACTTCATATTTTTTTAAGTGGACCTAACTAACATTTTTCGTTTATCCAAAAAGAATCTCACGGCACCCTTGTCCGATCTCAAGGCACCCTAAAATGCCGCGACACACCGGTGGGGAATCACTGCTGGAAGAGAATGTTAATTATTAACTCGGGTACTCGTTATTTCATGGCTAAGGCCTACTATTTAAATAAATAAATATATATATATATATATATATATATATATATATATAATGAAGCGACTTAACGTTACAAATGATGCATTCACACACAGATAGTCGTGGTCGCTGCAAGAAACACATAGGGGGAGACATTAAAGATCCCGCGAAACACTGGTGAAGTGTACATTATTTTATTCCGGTTAATTCTGCAGACATATCAGGTACTTTTACAGCAGGACACACACAAATACTAGTGGTCACCGGAATCTGCGGAAGACGTTTACATTATAGTATGCACTCTTAGAAAAAGATAAACGACGCACCAAGAAGGGGTAAAGCAAATTGGACCCAAATTGATATGCATGCAGGTTTCGATGGAAAATGTAAAATTTCGGCATCTTAACTGAGAATTAAAGGATATTAAAGAGGAAAAATGTCGATTCCAGATCATAAATTCTTTGCCAATTTCATACCGTGTACTCAGGTAGACAGTAACTATGCCTCTCATACAGGCACGCGAACAATATGCACAGATGTCAGCATGTGAGACAGGATGTGTAGTTGGGATCAAAGAAGGCAGTTGGTCTAATCGGCGAATCGCTCGACATTTGGATAGGAGCGATGCCACTATTAGACGAGGTTGAAAGGGATGGGTGAACCATGGCCGAACACAGCATCAAGAAGGAAACGGTTGGCCTACAGCTGTCGGAAAAACTAAACGACAGAACCTGAGGACCGAGCAATCGTCAGAACGGCACTCACAGCCCCAGATTCATCATTATCATCGATCGAACGTGCAACTGGTGACCGCAAGGACCATTCATAGGTCGCTCGGAGAAACGGGGCTGAGCTCACGGAACCCCTTGCGCCGACTACCATTGACCCCTGCACACCGACAAGCCGATTTGCAGTGGTGTCGGGCCCATTCGACCTGGAATGTCACTGACTGGAGTAGAATTGTATGTCTTCAGTGATGAGTCCCACTTCGAACTGAGCCCCGGTGACTAGCGAATAGTTGTCTGGAGACAACCCGGACAGCGGTGAGTCACCAACCTGACTGCCTTCCGCTATACGGGCCGACATCCAGGATTGATGGTCTGGAGTACCATTTCATTTCAATGCAGGACCACATTTGGATGTCATCCGCGGCACCCTTACAGAACAGCGGTACGTCGACGATATTCTACGCCCCGTTGTGTTGCCCTTAATATCACGCCATCCTGGGCTTAGTTTTAAGCAAGATAATGCCCGCCCAAACACGGCGAAAGTTTCTACTGCTTGTCTTCGTGCTTGCCCAGTACTAAGTTGACCAGCAAGGTCAGTGGATCTCTCTCGCATTGAGCATGTTTGGAGCATTATAGGCAGGGCCCTCCAACGAGCTCGGGATTTTGATGATCTCAAACGTCAATTGGACAGAATTTGGCCCGATATACCGGAGGAGGACATCGACCACCTCTATCAATCAATGCCAAGCGGTATAAGGGCCGGCGGTGGAGCAATTGACTTTTTCACTTTGTGAAGCTCTTTCTCTTGAATAAATCATCCGAATTTTCTCAAATTATAATCACTTGTTTTTCTGTACACGTATATCACATCTACCGATTTTCGTCCCATGAGGATAACTCCTTCCTGGTGCGTCTTTTATTGTGTCTAAGCGTGTAGTTGGAAGCAGTACGCGGACAAGGGACAGAAGAACGAGAGAGCACGATCCAGCTGTCAAGAGAGCAAGGCAAAGGACCGAAAACCGCTTCTCAAAGTTTTTTATACTATGGGGGCGCTAGGAGTTTAAAATCATTTTATTTGGTTAGAATCGAACATCCAGCTTGACCATATGAAGGCATGATTCAACCTTGCAAGACTTTCCGAACAAGTGCGGTGTGGCGAGATAGACGCGTGACACTGACTCATGTCTAAATATAACTTTCATGTTTCGCGCGCTGTGGTTAAAGCAATAGAATAGTTGGTTAGTTCGTTTATTCATAGGTTACAATTTGAAGTAGGGACTGAGCTTTATTGACGTTGAAAGGAATTTAGAATACGTGTTAGTTTATCAAAGGCAATTAATTATGGTGGGGCGATATTATATATACATACATACATACATACATACATATATATATATATATATATATATATATATATATATATATATATATATATATATATATATATATATATATATATATATATATATATATATATATATATATATATATATATATATTTCCATGTGTTATTTTTTAGTATTTTTCAAAATATAAATATCGCAAAAAGTAAATATTTTAAACAACAAAATAACCTTTGAAATGCGAGTAATAATGGTTTCAGAAACAAGCCCATTAAAAAATACTCCTCTATCTTACATCTGAAACGTTTTAAAGAAAGGGAGAGAGTAAAAAATGGTTTCATTTTTTATATTTAATTAGATAAATATTTAAGGATTGATGAAACCAACAGTGTCACACCAGTTGGAAAATTATTATTATACCATGATATAAATCGGTTGTATTTTCTGTTCATATGAATACATGTAAACATACTTTAAGATACGCACTGATAGCTTTTGTAAAACTTAATTAACTATTAATTTTAGAGATAATGGAGAAAAATGGAGAAAGTTAAGCATTCCTTTTAAGCATATGTAAGCTCTTCGATTATTTTTTTTGTTCTTATTTTAACTCTCGAATCATTCCTTAAGGTTTTTGAAAGTACTGATCTGACATAACTAAAAAAATATTAAAGCTATGACAAAGACATAGAATCAACTTAAGCGAGGGGGAATGTTTACAGTTGAGAAAACAGCTTGAAAAGAAGTTAATATGAAAGCATTCAATAATAATAAACTCTTCACTCATTGCAAGAAAATAGTTAGAATGGAATTTGTTTCACAATGGGTAGTTTTTTATGGTTGGCTCTATAATATGCAATTAATTTTCAGAAAAAAAACATATTTTGTATTCTGAAGAAATGAATAACGGTATCAGTATTGAGATGATAAAACATTTTTTTATATCAAAGTGTATTCCGATTTATTTTTGGAGCGGAATTTTAATTAGGACAGTATAGTGTTTTTCAATTGAAAACAAAATGCAAAAACCAATATGATATAGAATAAATAATTGCTTTACTGGTGTAAAAATCGGTACAAAAGCATATAAAAATGTTATGTCAATAGAGATATTGACACACCTCGTTATGCTTAAGTATAATTTCTGAGAAAAATTACTAAAAAATTACAAACAAAATACATAAATCTATAAGATATAGAAATAAATAATTGCTTTATTGGTATAAAAATCGGTATAAAAGCATATAAAAATGTTGAATTGATAGAGGTATTGATACACCTTGTTATGCTTATGTATAATTTGTGAGAAAAATTACTAAAAATTTAAACTGTCTGATGCAAGTGATTTTAAATAATCTATTAACTTCAGTAAATCTTTAAAAAGAAGCTTGTGGTACACCGTTTGTCTTGCGACACTTCCTCTTTGTAACAGCCTCAAATTCATGTCCATTTCTTATAAAAATATGTTGTAGAGATTAAGTGATATTATTTTTAAAATAATGTATTCATGCTTTAAAATATCCTTTAATGATTTTTAGTCTCACTGTCAGTATGGGCAGAATGCAAGATGCAAATAACTTTGAGCTAGCATTCAGTATTTTGCATTTTTACAGCGGTTCTCATTACACATATTATCCTTTCAAGAATGCCAATTTCAGATGTCTACCGAGCTAAAAGTTTACACACAAGCCTAATCACTGTAAACTTCAAATGCAAACATTCTTACGCCTTATTTGCTGAAACTGCTGTGTGCACAGTTTCACCACATTTGCATACAAATTTGCTTCCAGTGTATTTGCTCTGAAAAGAGTGCAGTGAGTTAAATATGAGAACACGAAGAACGACACTTTGGCAAATCCCAACTCAACATTAATCTTGTAAACTCTCTGGAATTCAATTAAGATATTAGCCAAGTTTTGGGGAGAAAAATTCAAGTGAATATATACAGAGCATTAAATAATTATGGTAAAGTAAACAGAAGCAAGATACAGATCGCAACCGATATTTGTTGAATAATAAATAGCGTCTTTTTAAATAACATTTTGATTTACTTTTTGGTGTCCCGGTTTTCGCCAGCGGCTAAGACTCTTCCACAAAATTCAAGACGTGATATAAATCTTTATACTGTGTTGTAATGAATAAATAAGAAAAAAAGTTTTTATTTTTTAACTTGTGGTTTATAATAATATTCAATTTATAGTATTGTTATGTATATCTTTAAAAGTACATTGCAAAAAAACTGAAAGTTAATATTCTGGCACTGAACCAGTCAATTTGAACATTTCTTCACTAAAATTGAATAACTTAATTTATATACCGAGAAATTTTCCGGACGTTTGTATTGTGTTTCACAAGTACACTGGTGTAGGAAATTAAGAGAATTTGCAGACTTGGTCGATTAGCTCTAGAACTACTGTACCGATTTTAATGAAATTTGATATGTACATACAATGATACAATACAAAACAAATAACCATTCAATAATTGAGATACACACGCATGATCGTGCGTAACACTCGTTGGAGTCGGAAGGTATGAAACAGCGGTTGCAGAATAAACAAAAAATTGGGTTAATAGATGGGTTAATAGGGGGTATGGTCCCTTCTTACCGATATGCAGGTTTTGCAGCGTGATTACATATGTGAAATAAGGCAGTTTATCATTTCATGTGGCAATTGGTCCCACTCGTTCAGCAACGCTGTTTTCATTCCCTGGATGGTTCTCGGAGGGGGGTTGCGAGTTGCAATTGCCCTCCCCAGAGCGTCCCAGACAAGCTCTAAAGGGTTAAGATCTGGAGATCTGGCTGAACCAATCCATCCGGCGAATATCTTCACTCTCTAGAAATTCGTCGACCAGAAGAGCTCTATGTGTCCTCACGTTATCGTCCATTAAAATGAACTCAGGGCCAACTGCACCCCAGAAAAGGCGAACATAGGGCTCCAAGACCTCATCCCTATACCTCACACCAGTCACAGTGCCTCTTTCAAAGACATGGAGAGGTGTGTGGCCATCCAACATGATGCCTGCCCAGACCATTAAACCTCCTCCGCCATAATGGTCGATTTCGCGGACATAGGAGGGTAGGTAGCGGGTCCCTGGTTCTCTCCATATGAACGCACGGCGAGAATCAGTGTTTAGGATGAACCGGGACTCATCGGTGAAGAGAACGGTCGCCCATTGATCCATACTCCAATCTCTATGCTCTCTGCATCATGATAAACGGATTCTCCTGGTCGTAGAAGTGAGCTGGACGAAAACAGCAGGTCTTCTTGCAAACAACCCTCTGTCATGAAGTGTTTTGGAAACAGTCACCCTTGATGCACGGGTTCCTGTGGCTGTATACAAGTCACGAGAGAGCTGAGAAGCTGTAGCACTCCTGTTTTGCCTCTCTATAATCGACAAATTACGATCTTCTCTGGCCGTCGTGGCTCTTGGACGACCTTGCCCAAGCTTTCTCTCGATGGATCCGGTATCCTGGAACTGTTTCCATAAGTTACACACGACTCTAGCGTTAAATTGAACTCTCTTCAAATTTGGACTTGAGATTGGTCTGCTTCTAGCCTCCCCATAATTCGCCACCTCATTCAATCATCTAAACGTTGGTGGTTACTCATTTTTACTGTTACAATTTGAAATTTACCGATAGCTGCAAAATAACACCAACAAATTCGTCGAGGTGTGGTAGCGAACGAAATGCGTCTTAACTTACGCGCGCTTATAAAGCCTGTTTCTCTACTGGCTCCGCCTACACACACGTGTACGCTTACGTATTTGACGTACAAGATTTGCATTTTTGTCTAGAAGCAGCGGTTTTACATTCAGTTCAGTTCTTTTCATGAAATTCGATAAAATATGCAAATTTTCTTAATTTATTTCCCCAGTGTATATTGCAGTATTAAGTTTTCATTCAAAAACGAACGCAGTGAAACTTCTTTAGCCGACCAATCATCTAAGCGGCCTTATTTGGTTTAGAATTTAAAAAAAATGTCTCCATAAAGAGCCAATGTTATGGAAGAAAGCTTTTCCACGGCCACCCCTTAAAAAGGCCACTTTTTTTCGAAACAATGATTTGCCACCTTTGGGAAGTTTCGCAGTATATTCTTCAAAAATGCACTTGTTAGCTATATTATTTTAAACAATGCTAGAGGCACAAAGTCATTGTCTATAATATTTAGTACTCGGATGGGTATAGTGGACTCGATAAAGTGTTCTTGTTGTTGTGACTGATGCCCCTTGATCGACAGTTTATTGTCAGATCAAGTCTATAACGGCCATTGGGTAAAGTGGTGCGGCTCCGGTTTTTAATAGCACCATGAGGGTCAGAGTCCGACTTGGCTAAAGGACCGGTCCCGTAATTTTGAACCGCGTCAAGTGAGGAGACCGGAACACCTGACCCCGCACCTCCAGAGGTGGTTTTGGGAACTTGGAGGGCACTGCAGCGACGATAGATTATTCGTGTACCAGCCGTCAAAATTCCATACGCGGGATGTCTCTAATATTTAGCTGTGATTGACAAAGAATATTCATCAAGCTTACTGCGGGAAACAACTATTATCTGTTACAAATTGTATGTAAAATTTTAGGGTATGAAGAGATGAATATAAATGCAATTTGCTCGGTCCAGAAAGGAATTCTCTATGCATGTTGTGATATAAAAGTGCTATATTCTGAAACGTTCTTATATTAAGGCGACAATGGACCATCAGATTGACAAAAATATGTCCCCAAAACTATTTTTTTTCTTTCAGAAAATCATTTTGCAACTCATCAGCTTTAAATTTTAAAAAAAGTATGTTAATCCGATCATTATTAACCGAGTTATAAGTAGTTTTTTCAAACGTAAACAATGAAAATGTTAGTCAAATTAAAATTTTAAATGCCGTTTTCTGAAAGCAAGTTTTCACGTCGTTTCGGTACGTTCAAAATGTTCCATGCGTCATAATTTTTCTTGAACTTTCATAAAATATGATAAAATGATTATTTATATATGTTAGAATAAAACTTAGTGATCAATTTATTATACTATTTTAAAACAACCTAAAATTTTTACAATAAAAAAAATTGATAAAATTTTGCATAAAATGACCTATTTTTATCGATTTCTTTTCTAGTTTTTATAAATATTATTGTAAATCAAATATTGCGACTAACTTTTATTATAACTATATAAAGCTAGCTTAAGAGAGAAAATTAGATATCTGAACTAAAATTAATGCGCATGGCGCATTTTTATATAGAGCAATTAACAAACTGATTTTAATTAATATCTTAATTAATTACATTCTGATTTTTTTAAAGTTAGAATTTCCATCTCTAAACAACACTGTATAAGTATACAAAATTTCATAGCAATTGGCTAATAAATAAAAAAAAGTTTTTCATGCTCCATTGTCGCCTTAATGATATAAAAAACAAACTTTTCCATTCAGGAGTCAGGTGAAAATGTTTGTTCTCTTGGAATACATTCTTGTAATACATAGAATTAAATTTAAAAGCTGAAGTAAGATTTTAAATCATATATCTTTATTTAGGTTGGAGTAGTTAAAATTCATATCTTGTTTACGAGTATTAACTTTAGTTGTGCACTTGTGGGGGAGAGAAATGTAAATTATTTCTAAAATACAATTTATAGTTGTTTTCCAGTAAATTTTAGGATTATGTTATCTTTTTGAAAGGTTTGTAACCCATCTCCATTCTATGGTCTTTCGTAAGGAAATCTGTGGACGAAGCGTTAGACTTTCGAATGATACGTGAGAAAAGCTCAAAAGTCGTCCTGAGTGGAAAATGGGAGTAATTCATTCAAAAGTCCTCCAAATTTGTTATAGTCGTTACGAGAAATAATATTGATCATTTAGAAGGTCAACAAGAGAATGAACAAAACTGAGTTAAAAAGACATTCAAGCATTGCGTTACGGAAATTAAATTTAATGAAAGTTAATTTTCATTTCTAATGAATACAGCATCACACGGAATCGCCGTACTCGATGTTCCCCTCAAAACATTGCTCCCTTCCATCATTTTGCGAGAAAAAGCAATTTGATGAAACAAAATATCCCCAGTAATCAGACTTTTTGTTCTGAGAGAAGGGAAACTTAGGAGACACGCTAAAGATTTTGTTTCTTGATGAATGAGAGACCACCCAGTGATTTCATGAAGATCTCAAAACGGGATCTCCATGGGAAGCATTATATTAGAATAGGTGGGATTGCGAAAAAATTGATTGATTAAGTTAGTCACGAACATCATACGTCGGAATTCAAATTCCGAAAACGGGGAGAAAACTTTCATAAAAGTCGGCAATCAACAGATAAGTTGAGGAAGGAAACGCTCGATAAAAGCTTAAAAGCGTATTTTGTGGGTGTGAAGCTGATATGATTCTGTTAAAATATTAATAAAATATCACGTGCATTAATTTCTACAACCAGTTTATCTCTATATTATATCTTGGGGTTGTAATGATTATTTTAGATATTTTACCACTACTTGCGGGAATGTAAAAGGCAAATTATTTTTAATAGACATTTTACGGCTAGTAGCGAATGAATATGAAGGGTCGTGTTACATTTTCTAATATTTTATACCTAACGTTGTAACCATTAGTATAATCACCATCATTATAGATAGAGTGGATGTAACCGTGCATGGCATTAACCATTGTTTGCATAAAATAAGTAATAAAATATTTATGTAATTTCAGATCTATAACGCATCCATAATGTTTATAACTAAAGATACCATAAAAATTTTGCTTTAAGCTGTAAATGATGAGTGATTTTGATTCGGATTTGCCTGCTTTCCTTTAAATTTTGTCTACTTTAAAACTTTTAATATATTAATTTTATGTGATATATCTCTCATAGGTATAAAATTGTTATTGAAGGTGAAATACAATGCTTATAGTAATGCATACAATAACTAAATTTAGAATGACATTTCAGGCGTATCTATAGGTTTCTGTGGGTTTTTTCGGTGTTCACAGTGAATTATCCTTACAATTGCAACTCTATATGTTATTAACAGCTATGACTTCCCCAAATCAGTTTTATTGCTGTAAATTGCAGTTAGAAAAAATGAAGTAGGGAGTAATATTTGTGTTTTCTTTTAATTTAGACAAATCATTGTGATGTATATTTTGGCATATTATCTGATAAGTTTGCCTAAAAGATCCTTTAACCGATAAAAAAATAAATAAAAGATTAAAATAAAACAAAAGGCACACTCCATAAAAATTATTTCAACCTTCCGAGAAAAATAATTCTTTGAAAATTTTATTTGCATATCCTCATAGATTTGAAACAATGTTTTTTAAAACTCATACCAGTAAAGATGTCTTTCTACTCGTATTTCCCAGAATAAAATAATGGTGAAGTATTGTTATAATTTTCTTTTGGTACTGTAAAATTTGTTTATGTATCACGTTTGTCTGCTTGAACAAAATGTACGCTTTGCCCGTAGATGGGGTATTCAGTGCGAGAAACCTAAACATTTTACCTGTTATTTTAAACCACTCTATATGAATGTTTTATAAACTGTATGATCCCCAAACAGCAATTCGGTAAATGTGCATATTTTTCAACGATTTGAGAATGATATTTTTCATTTCGATTCCCTTTACATTTTATGCACGGTGCATTTAACAAAATTTCAATATTTCATAGTTTTATTCGAAATATACATGTAAGTGGGTTTATGGGACATGAGTCCCATAAATCCACTTCAAAGCTTTGCTGTACAGAAAATTCGTGTAACAGGAAAAACTTGCTTTGGTGAACTTATACTAATAAAATAAGGGATGATTAAGCCTCCTAAGCAAAATATTTATGGCTGTGATAACAAGAACTTTTTACTGTCAAGGAGTCTTTTTCCGGCTTGGTAGCAAAGCAGTTTTTGTCAAAGTATCACTTTTAGAGGTGGCTAGGAAAACTTTACTTTACGTGCAGTCCAAAGACTCTATTCGGAATGCTTATGAAAAATACTTCTTTTTAGACAGTTTTTTCTAGGTAGTGTCTAGGATTATCTATTTTATATTTAAAAGCATATACCTGAATGTCATGGCGAAAACCCTTTATTCTTCAATACATCATTTTTCATAAAGATTCAACAAGCATTTGTAGCACTGGTGCAACAAATGCTTGTTGCGTGATAGCCAAATGCTTGGAGATGGTGCAGAAGCAAGGCATCTCGCTTCAGAGATGATAACATAAACGTTATTAATCAGATATCTGGTTTTAAAGAGGTACTAAATTGAAGGTGTACTTTATTGGAAGTGATTGCAGAAAGTTCTTATCTCCCACTCTCATAATCTCTTGTTCACGTACATAAGTCTCATACGGGCAATTGTTTCACCCACTCTATTCCCCATTCGGTCTTGTCAAGTTCAGTTTCACAATGTTTTACAATTGTGAGCTGAGTATATATTAATTTTATATATATCCAATAACGCAGTTACATACGTTCTATAATATCATCGCAAAGAGCCATATTAAATTTTATATTCCAAAATTTATATTGGAAGATTTTAAAAATTATACTTCATTGTTTTATTGAAATGCTTCATTATACATCCCCTTACTTCTTAAAGTACATTAAGTTATTCAAGATTATGTAACCTTCTGTATTTTGTTTCTCACAATTACATACATAAGTATTAAACTTTGATATGAGTGTGTTGATTTATACGACTTTGTTAATAATAAACAATTTCAATTACATAATGCCTCAAAAATAAGCTTTTATGAGCTGTTATTATTCATATTTGAAAATTTCTGAACACGCTCGGTTCAATTATTTTTGTTTACCTACACGTGTTGTCCTACACACTTGATTTGTAATTTATAACACAAAATCATTTTCCAATTAATGAAGAACACTTCTCTAATGTGTCACACGATATTTTTCTTTTATAATAATTATATTAAAAATGCTTTGGTTAAAAACTTTATAATTCAATAAAGATAAACACCCTAAAGACTTATAAGATATAGAAAAAAAGGAATAAGGGAAAAAATTAATTCAAGCGATGTCTTTTTTTATCTCCCCAGAAATATTTGAAGCAAAAAAATAGGAATATCATTTCATGCCTAGATGAGAAATTAAGTACGGAAATCTAATCCCTTTGGATGGTGTCATTGTCAGTAACTGCAAAACGAAATAATTTTTTTTGTCTGTCTAAATGAAAAAGTTTGCTCTCCTTTATTAGATTATAAGAGAAAAAAGCACTATTTTTCCGAAGGAGGAAACTATCGTAAAATGATTTTGAGGAAATGTGAGTGGTATATCATGTTTCAAACTACTTTTGAACTTTAAGAATTTTCGCTGCATCAGATAATAATCATCCTACGTATCACTACGCCCTGCACATAAGTAGAGTTGTGTTTCTATTTATATGTAGATTAAGCCAATAACAAACTTTGGGGACACCGGGAGTGGGTAGTTTTGCTGAAATGACTTGAATCTGAAACTTTTTTCCTTAAGATTTTTGCATTGATCAGACACAATTTTTAACGTATTACATCTGATTAATGATAGTTAGTATTAACTCCTATATACAGGGTTATAAGGAAAGAATCATTCAATTGCAAAATTAAATATTTTCCATAATTACAAACGGAAAATTTTAATTAATATGTCATTGTAAAGGAAAAAAGTTAAATTTTTTTTTCACATGTGTTCGATATGACTTCCTTTAGTCAGCCGTATAATATCATTGCGATAAGCCATTTCTTGCAAAACACGTTGTAATGTTTTACTAATAACTGTTTGTAAAGCATCAAAAATGCGTTGTTTAAGTTCGGGCACACTTGTTGGCAAAGGTGGTATTAGCACAAGATTTTTGTCATATTCCTAAAGGAAGAAGTCGCTTGGGGTTAAGTCCGGTGACCTAGTAGGGTAGCTTAGGTTGGCCAAATCATCGGCTGCACTGCGACCAATCGGCTACACAGCAACCCTCATAGGTTACCGGGCTTAACCCCATGTGACTTCTTCCTTTGGGGATATGTCAAAGATCTTGTATTCATACCACCTTTGACTACAAGTTTTCCCAAACTTAAGCAACGTATTTGTGATGCTTTATAAACAGTTAATATTGAAACATTACAACGTGTTTGGCAAGAAATGGCATATCGCAGTGATATTATACGGGTGACTAAAGGAAGTCATATCAAACACCTTTGAAACAAAATTTAACATTTTTCCTTTACAATGACATATTAATTATAATTTTCTGTTTGTAATTATGGAAAATATTAAATTTTGTATTCAGATGATTCTTTTCTGATAGCCCTGTATTTATAAACAAAGAATATAATTTAAACATATGCGTTGATTTATGCTAGTGTTTAAGTGAAAAAAAAAGAAAATTGCACAAGTGGATACGTATACTATTTGTACAATTTCTACAATTTGTAGAATTGGGAAGTCACTAGTAGGTATTTAAAACTAGTCTTATTAGGAGAACACTCTGTTGCCTCCTTCAAATGCTTCCACTACTCAAACCACCATTGTGTATTGTAAATATTAAAACCAGTTTATTTAAAAATATGTTAATTTCGGGCCATATTTTCCATTGCAAGATTGGACAGACGTAGTGGACCCAAGGGTGAAATAAATTTTACCGCTCTTCACTTTTCAATTCATTTTATTCTCAGGCTGTCCATAAACCCAGGCGCATTTGTCACATCATCACTGTCCTGTCCAGTATAGCATTTGTGTCAGATTTATTTTAGTTTTTCAAAGGTTAAATCGAACATATTTTGAAAAAGTCATTAAACTAATGATTCCCAATCAGTGTGCCGTGGCTCTTTTGGGGCTGGGAGATCGACCAGGGGTGCCGACGGAATTTTATGAGGTATCAAAAATAAAACATTAGTTAGGCCCACTTAAACATGGAGTTAAATTAATTATTCTCACTCCCGACATATCGTGATATAAATGGGTGCACTCGTTCTCCAGGATTAATTAGAAACCCCCACGCCTACCACTGTTAGCCTTGATATAAAAAATTTGTGCTCTAAGCATGAATCGCAAGTCTCACATAAATGAAACAAAACTCTTTTTAGTGGTTTTCACTGTAGTCAACTTGTATAATGTTATACTGATTCCAATGACTAGTTTTAAAAGTGTATTTATATATCCTATTGTAGAGTTTGTAACTTGTGTCTTTTACTAAATGAATGAAATCAGTAATGGATTAAGAGTATTTCATATTTTAATTCTTAATTTAATTCTATAACTTAAATTTTACATGTTCCAGAAATATATTTGTTAATGTGGTGGGGTATGATTCGTGAGGCGTAGTACATTGTGTTTAAAAAAATGAACAAGAATTTACTTACCACACACTTTCCGATTAAATAATACATTTATTTTAATAAAACAAGAGAGCACAGATTGAACAATACGCTGGCATCACATCTTCGTTTAAATGGCCGAAAAATATTTTGATCTATCAAGAGAGAACAGATTGAACTATACGCTGACATCGCATCTTTGCCTAAAGGGCTGGGAAATATTTGGATTTTTCAATCCCTTAGCATCTGTGGTAATACTATGCTTCTTGCATAATCACGAAACTCCATCTTCCTCGTGTTAAAGGTGTTAGCTCTTTGAGTATATATTCTTTCTTAATCAGTTTTTAGAAGATAAATTACGCTGTCTAGCAGCACAAGCAGCCACGTGGTTCAAAACCTTTCTTCATAAGCTGATGGATAAGCAACTCTCTCGTCACTAGCTGCACGGCGACTCAATTCACACAAAGTTCTGCAACCGGTAAGCAAAAATTTACCACAATTTTTTCTGATGCCATCTTTACAAGTATAAATGTTTCGTTTTTGAAGCGCTACGGTCATTTTTTTGGGGGAAGGGGAACTACACGAGGGGTGATTAGACCGGGACCTACTGCTTAAAGCGGATTCTAAACGGCCACAAACACCCATGGCAACTGTGGAACTCGAACCCATGGACTCTGGTACCGAAGATCCCTAGCCGTTCGACCATCGCCCGTGGAGCAGAGGAAGGTCAATGCGGATCCACTGACGCGCCGCTGTGGGTCTTAAGAGCTGGAGTTCGCTGGGGGTGAAAACTAATTCCCGGAGCAATCCGCAGAACGAAGACTTCCCTATCTACTCCTGTGGGAGCCCAGAGTTCTAAGTCGATGTTTTAATAAAAAGGGTAATTTATTACAGCAAATGTAAAAAGGTTTGGAATCCCTGTCCTAAACATACCAAAACTAATGAAAAAAAGGATAAAATCGAGGTTATAAAATAATTTTTATTAGACCAAAATATGTCTTTTATTCAAATTTCAATGATGCATTCTTCAGCAACAACAACGTGCTACAGTGCCTAGACAGTTGGTGCTTATAGATATGAAGATTGCAACTTCTCATAAGAAAAACTGTGAAAAGACAGAAAATACCAACCTGGTAAAACTTGGGTAACTTAGGAGAAAAAAAACATAAAACAAAAGAACGAAACAGAAGAAAATGTTCCAACAACGAGGACGCTCGTAAAATATTAAATTAACTTGAGAAAAGAATCAAGCTAATGTTACGAATGATAATAGAAGGGAATATATTAAGTTAAAATAAATACGAAAAAAACTTCGCGTGTAAATTTCTGAAACAAAAAATGGAAATTGAAAATTTTCATAGGAAAAATAAGCCATCAAATCATTAAATTGCCTGTTTCGTCTTTATTACTTGTAATTATCAAAATTAAGTGCAACTGATATTGCAGAAAAAAAATTTTAATTTGCAATGATGCATTCGCAAATTTGCAATATAATCGGCATAGAAATAGCTGGAACTCATAAGTTTCCATTGAAACGCAGTTCTATGTTGTACATTTTGACGATTTATATTACATCCGCCAATGCAAAAATAGATAAGAAAAAGAAAAATCAACCATCAATCTCTTCATGTTTTTCATGTTATCTCACTGTCACAGATGCAAGGTTATAACATTTACAACATACCCTTTCCATTTTATTTTCTCCTGTCCCTGAACTTCTGTTTAATACATTTGAAAAACATAATTTATATCAACAAGACAGTCAAAAGAAATATATGAAGAATGTTTTTTAAAGTGTTATAATAAAAAGATGTCATATGTAAGTTATGGTTTTCTAAACAAGCAAAAGAATACAGTTAAAATATTTCATTATATCTAAACACACACACACACACACACGCGCATATATATATATATATATATATATACATATAATAACACCCCACCAGTTATTAGATTTATTCCATTAATAAAGTACCTTTAATATTATTCTTTCTTTTATGTAACAACTTCCGTTTCTGTGTGGCGCCTAGCTGTCGGGTGTGGGAGTCGAACTGCCCGTTAGTTAGTGAATAAGATATTGGGGGGGGGGCAGGACGCCTATTATAACCCTCTCCGGATGCAAAAACCGGTCATTTTTTTGAGTTTATTCCTTGTAATATGTTATGCAGTTAAATATCAGTAATGTGCTAGAGTCAATAAACTTAACCCCCCCGACTGGACTGTTTAACTGAATTTTATGTTGCTTAAGCCCGTCTAAAAGAGTTCAATTGTCTAGGGGCAAGAGTGGATTTCGACGGTCTGTTAGAATAGGTGTAGCATGTTTCTACCCTTTTTTTTTGGGGGGGGGGGGGCACGAATTGAATTCAGTTAGGACCCTCCTCAGCATACTGACGTCCGATTTAATTAAATATGAAATATTATGATTTTCATTAAATTGAATAAAAATGGAATTGATGTTTGAGTAGTATTCAAAAATTATACAATCAGAAAAACAAATATAATATAAATAAAATGAGAAAAAAAATATAGCATCGAATTTTTGTAATAAATCATAGTGTTAAAAACTATGTTAAAGCTAAAGAAAAAATCAGAATCTTACTGAAAATCAGTCTCACAGCTGAAAAAGCGGGAAAAAAACAACTTTGTTAAAAGTTTTCTAAAATTTTTCTTTTGTAACTGAAATTTTATTAACGTTTTAATTTATTTCAAGTTAAGTTGGGCGGGCACGTGCCCCCCACTCCCGACGCTACGCCAATGTCTGTTAGTGGATAATTGGTTGCAAACATTGCTTATTTATTATATACAAAGTAAATGGGAAGGGATTGATTGCCCAATTTCTTACCATAAGTGGTAATGCGTTTGGGGTTCAAGAGGGCTTACGATAGAATGTCAGCACGTGCTTTAAGGCTAGTAAAATTTATCAAATACGTTATAACTATATGTTATTCTGCATTTTATATAAAGGGTTGGGATTAGCTATAAAAAAATTTCTGGAAATTTATCTTTTCCTCACGCACACACACACACAAACACATACATACATTATACATATACATATACATATACCTCCATACATTATACACATACATTATACACATACATTATACATTGTTGTATATAGTATATTAATTCTTTAAACATATTTTATTTTATGGAGCAAAACGCTAGAGGAATTAAATGTGAATAAAATATGGAGCAAAAGTTTTGAAGTGAAAGCAATTTAACTACAACATATTAAAATGATAATTCTGTCAATATTACAATACAACCAACTGCATTAACCCATTAACCGCTAAAATTATAAGGGGTGAATTTTTTTTATACAAATAATATTGGCTATTCATTTGAACATATACAACATTAATTTATGGGAAAAATAACAAAACTGGTCTTAACTTTTGAAAAATCGAGTGTTGCGTTCGCGCAACGTCAGCGGAATAAGAGTATTGACATTAAGTGAGTTCAACTGAACTTCTGCAGGGTATTCTTCGATTTGAGCTCTTGGAATTCTTTTTAGCTTTGTTAAGCTTTCGAAAGAAAATTATCACTTTACAGGTAATTAATTTATCATAAAGATTTAACTTATTTTTCCTTTGAAAAATTACTGATTATATCCAGAAAACTGTTTAAATCATGAAAACCTTCTTGTTTTCGCCTTCGAACTGAAAATTGTAATAACCCCTCTCTTTCTTTCGAACACATTTCACAGATTGAAATGGGTACATTTGGATGCGGTTTCCCGAATCGTATCCAAATCAAATTGTTGAAATTTTCTATTTAGCAAGTTTAGATAGGTCTCACCTTATATAATTTATCTTTGCTATCGATTCGATTGTTATCAAACAAATGAAAATTATGTTTCATGTTCCTGTACTGAAAACGTGACATCGATTCTCGCAAAATAGGAACAGAAATGTCTTTATCAAGAGACCAGTAAATTTCTTCCCCAGGTAAAGAATACTATCCCGTCGGCAACAATATTCCAATGAACCGTCTCATGTAGGCTTCATATGCTAAAAAATGGGGACGATTCATTTGTTGGGCACATGAGTTTGTCTATTCGACGAGGAGGAAAAAACCTCTGAGCCAAAGTGAAGATAGAAAAAAAAACTGCACTAGTTTTATCCTCGACTATATTTTTTCATAGTTCTGATTTCATCTTTTTCTTCATTTTTCGGCTGAGACATATTCAATGGTCCCATCTTTATCCATTTCAAATATTCAGTTTTTGTTTTTTTTAATTTTTTCGAAAGGCTTGTACTGCTTTTATGAAGCAAAAACTTCTTTTTTACTCACACTTCAATTTCGAGATAAGTATCACATGGTAAATCATCATTGTCATTATTCAAAATATTATCATTTCCTTCTTCTTCATCACTAGCTTCTGCTGTTTCTTGTAGAATAACAACAATATCAGTTTCATTCTCGCCATCATTATCTGAATCTTCATCGAAAATTCTTTGAAGAGCTTCTTTAAACGTAAAGTATCTAGTTTTAGGCATTTCTATAAGTACAGAATTGGAAAAAGTTCTACGGAGTCGAGCGACACATGTGAATAAGGGAACTACCCTTTTCCCTCTGACGTTGCGCCAACGCAACATCCGTTTTCTCTTCCTCCCCCACCCAAGCAGAAGCAACCGATTTAGGGAATGTTCTGATAAACTTTGACCTTGGCTAAAAATAGATCACCCCTAAAGCTCACGTTTGTCTCCCTATATTTCTTCTATGAAAATGACCAGGAGAAATTTCTCGGTCAAAAATGCCTAACTAACTGTCTATATTTGGAACTCGTTATTAAATTAAAAGAACAGTTGCAGGTAAATATTTTTCTATTCGATTATTAACCCTACTCAAAAACTACTGCTAATATAAAAATCATTTGATAGCTAAATTTTTATGCGCATTTATTTTGACCGTTGCGTCAACGCAACACCAGCGGTTAATGGTTTAAAAAATATGGAAGTCTAAATATTGAAACAAGATGCTACGTATCCCGGTTTATACATATATCTATGTAGAATTTTGCTCATGAAAATTTAACTTACACCACTTTTATAAACACTATCTGTTGTCAAGAACTTCATATATAGATAAAATTTACTTGCCACATATTTTGCTTTTAGCATGAACTACTTTTACAGTATGTTAATGGACCCATTAAAATTAATTACTTTTAAAGAATTATTTTAAGAGATGGCACTAATTCCATTGTTTTCTTATTTCTTTTTTTATTTATACCGAACATAGCAAATAATTAGTTGTTATTATCCTACTGAACTATATACTTACAAAATAAACTAGATGTTATAAAACCAACATAAAAAAGTTTTTCTTATTAAATTGCAGCAAATTCCTCTCCGAAACAGCGTATATTAATCTTTAATTTAAATTATCAAATTTAAATATAAAGTTTTAATTTCCTACCGTAATTTTTACAATGATTGCAGAATATCTACGGTCAGCTCAACAAAAGATTACCTTCTTGCCATGAAATTTAATATTGTTTTTGAACTTAAAATTTTTTTTAAAAAAGTAACTAAAATTGTTTACAAATTTAGAATAACTGTATCAGTAACTGATATTATTGATATTTTTAGGGATTTTTCGTGTTGACAGTAAATCTATTCGAAAGCTTTAGCCTGTATCAAAAATAATAACAGACTTAAATCATTATCAGCCAAATATTTCCACCGATTTAATAGATAAAAACATTAATGGAAGTACAGGAAATTTTATGGAAGATCTGACCGACTGTTAAGTGGTTCACTTTCTGTCTGTTAAGTGGTTGAAGCTAAAAAAAAGATATAAAATAAATTCATTCTATCGATTTTGTCAAACAAACCTCATTATTAAACTTCTGTTTCGCTCTTTCGTTTTACTAACAGCGGTATCATTTTTTTTTCAGAGAAGGGAATACTTTTGTTTTGTTGCTAGTTTGTATTTGAAATAAGTATTTTCATTTATAATGTATAAATAATAGATTAAATAATACTTAATGCTTTAATCTTTCCTCGCTGTTCAGTTTAAAAGTATCAGGATAAGTAAAATCGCATTTTTGTATTTCTTAATGAATATCTCGAAAAAAAAGCTATTTTTTCCCATTGGGATAACACTGATTGAATTATGCATTTTCATATACTTAGTACAGTAATATCTTTTAAAAATGGTAACAAAATTCAATATGATAATCAAATACGAAAATTCGTTAATAATTTATTAAAAACATTGATGTAGTTCATAATATTGATAGAGATTCTATTCAATTCCATAATGGTTTCTAATTACATAAGTATTTTATTCATAATGAAAAGAAAATATTAAAATTCGTAACGTTAAGAAGGAATTCATTAGTATTAAGAAATTGAAAAAGCATCGTTAAATTAAACTATCTCCATTTATTCAAAAGTTAGACCATGAAACGGTGTTATTAATTCCCTTTCTCTGAACTAATAATATTTTAAGGAATTTAATTTAATACGAATTTCATGCATTATATTTGAAACAAAAGTCTGTGATTAAAGGTTTCTCACATGCCACCATTTTCATTAAACCTAAAAGTTTAAAATTGCCCATTTCAGCTGACAAAAAGGAATTTAAATATTTGTTTATCCGTAATTTTTCTAGTCGTTATATATGCTCAATAATGTGTGATTTAGAAGTAATTTCGTGTGTGTTTTACTTGTTCGGTTTGACGTCTATAAAATACCATAATATGAATTAATTAGGCTGTAAAAATAATATTATACAACACCACATGATATTCTAAATCCCATGATTCATTGATAGATATTTCTATTAACGCCAAGAAAGACACATTTATCTGTGAATAAACAATTAAAACATTATTTCCTCTTTTATTGTAAAACTAATGGCTACATATACCAAAATACAAATTCTATTCATCGGTACGGGTGGCAGTTGACAGCACATGTTTCGGAAAGGATATAATGCAACAATATTCAAGAGAAATGAATTCAAACAATGCAAGCTCATTAAGGTATATGCTCATGGCTTTTGCTTCATACGATAATCTAATAAATGCATTCACACCTTAATATGAAAAGAAAAGTTATTACTAATGAAGATTTTTTTTCTTCTCAAGATTGGTAGTACGTTAAAAATAGACACACGTAAATGATTGAAACTGTGACTGTGGCCTCTTCATTTGCGAGGAGTGAAACTGGATACTTGTCTGGTTCAATTAAAGCAAATCACATCCATTAGAGGCACCAGACATTTGATTAATGACTGCGAAACAGGTGATTAATATGATGCAAATGATTGTGTCTGTTTAATCAAGGACAGAAAGTAATAAAAGAAATGAATAATTAAATGATGCAGATATTTTTGTTCGGATTTTATCTTAATAACTTCGTTAGAGTGGAGACATGAATACAGTTGAAATACATTGAGGTAAAACTCATGCTGTACTAGTTAATAATACTTTAATTAACTTTCATAAATATGTGTAAACATAATTCAATTCAGCACAAAAACTACGTCCCTAACATTGTGGAATACACACAATGGTTCACTGCCAATTTTTCTACGAATCCCTTTTATGCCAGCATCACAAGCTGTGACGTTGACTCTGACGTCATCTCTGTAAGAAAATATGCATACTGCTGTTCTTCTTCATTGTAATATATGGCTGAAAGAACGGATAAGACATACCAACATATTAAATAGTGTATTAATAAAGTGTAAGTTTATTACAAAAAAACTGCCGCTAATTTTGTCCCAAAAAAGATTAAAATTAATAAGGTGCGATATTCTTGTAAAAATATACATCACTTGATTGCTTCATGTAAAATTTCTATCATTACAGAAAGTAATATTTTTACACATGAAGGTGTCATACCACATATAAACTTTGCAAACTATATTAAACGATAATTTAGTAAAAAAAATACTATTTTAATTTTTAATTTTTCCTTGAGGTAATTTATTTCCATTGTATGGTACCTGGTATCCAGAAAATTAGGTGAGTTGTTTTAACTTCCAATAAAATATGACGCTTATGATAAGTACATAAAATAGAGCGATATTTCTTTTCCATCAATTGATTCGAATTTTTACGTTGTTATGAATGACAGGAATTTAAATTACAGCACTTGACAATCATCCAGGAAAATTTATTTTGTAAGAATATTTTTTATCATTTCCTTGGACTTAGTACTTTATTAAATGGATATTAAAAAAATATCATTTTCATATTTTTTTAGCATTGTAATTTTGAAATGCCTTTGCACTATTATGGTATAATACTCTGGATACAGGATATTTTAAGTGGTCAGGTATCTTTTTAAAAGCTAAGAGACTCGGCAAATATATCCATACATTCAATCATCAGTAGTTGTAAAAAAAACTTATTCAGAAATCTGAAAATTTTACTCTGAGTTAAACATTTTCTTTTTTATAAATATGGCTCTAAATTTTATTCTAGCTTGAAGAGAATTTTTAAAATTTTTTAAAATGTCAACCATTGTGTTATTCAATGTCATGTCACTGCACGCAGTCTTGCATATGTATAATAAAAAATGTGAAATTTTTTTAGTTTTAAAATTAAGTTATTTAATCTTTATCTTTAAAATGACCAAATTTGATATCCAAAATCTTACTTTTTCATCTAAAAAGAAGTTTAAAAAAATTGTTTTCCGAAAATTTTTTGATAAAATTTAACTGTAATAAAAATTTTATAATAGGAATGACATAATAGTTTCTCATTTTAATTATAAGTGTTAGCATTACATGTGTAATTTCCTGGTATTCTAGACAACTGTTCTGGCGATATCATGTGCGCGATGACATAACAATGGAAAAAGCAATTGTTGTACTTTTAAACATCTATATATATAAAACTCGTAGATATGCGGCACAAAAATCTACGATATGTATACACTCCGAATGGCAACGGACAGATGTAACTACCAGATGCAACTACCAGATGTAAACATTAGCGGACGTCCGCAATTTGCAACCTCGTTTCAACATGGATTTAACGCGCTGAAATCGTTGATCGTTGCTCAAAAGCGAGCTACACGATCAAGTAAAATTGGGAACGGTCTCAATAAAGAAGGCGAAGAATAAATAATTCATTAAGAGAGAGGTGTGAAAGAGAGAGCATAAATGATTGTGAGGTTAGGCTTAATCGTCGCCGGCACAGCAACCGACAGCCAGTAACAGTTAATTTTCTATACCTTTTTATAGTACTTGCTGAATGTTTATTCCATTTTATAAGTAAAGAAATTTATCCAACAATTTATTATTTGATATGATTAAGTGGAGATATCTGAATTGTGAACAATATTACTTACAGAGAGTGATGTACTCCACACTATATTTTAGTACCTGCTGAATTTTTACTCCATTTTTTAAGTGAAAAAAAATTTCTTATTTGATGTAATGATAAAGTGTAGATGTCTTAATTTTCAAAAATAGTACATAAAAAGAGGAATGCAATTTTTCAAATCATCGCTGATGGGTTTCTTAGTCTTCTCTTTAACTCTGTTCTGAAGTAACGGAAATTCACATTTTTTAATCACGATGTTTTTGAAACAGCCTCACAGAGAATACCCCTTAACAACATATATTTATGATGACTAGTAATGGTAACATTCCTTACATATGTTACTTTCAGTTGAGTTGTTTTGCAAAAGAATATATAAAACTAAAAGCTACCATGCTGGTCGCGCAGCGGCTAGTTTAAAGAATTTCTATTCAAGCTAGACAAAAGTTAGACCCATATTTATAAAGAAGAAATAGTGTTTAATTCACGATAAATTTTTTATATTTCTGAATAAAGGATTTTCAAAATATGGATATATTTGTCGGGTCTCTTATCTTTTAAAAAGTACATGAACCTCAAGCTGTTTTTCGTCTCCATCCCTTATACAACAACCACCCCCTAAACGGTTTGCCTCTTTCCTATGAAAATCTAAGAAGGCATCTGATCAATCAAGGAAGAACTCAAACGAATTTTTAAACCTGTAGAATTTACTAATTTAGATTATGTGTAGCCATATTGTGATTTAATATAATATCATGAACTCAAAAACAAAAGGAATGTCAACAAAAAAGTAAAATATCCATTAAAAATGGCGAAAGAAAATAATTTGACGGCACTTAAATATTATTCATTATATTTTGTGTTGAATTTTACAACCAGGGCTAAAATTCAAACTTTAGCCAAAGTACATGAAAATAAGCCAATAGTAAAATGTTTTTCACAGGGATCTACAGATGCATTCGATACAATTTCAGTACACTGCATAATGGTTTTTCAAAGAACATATATTTAACCAAGATAAAATTGTAAAAGTAATTTATTAATTTAATTTTGTATCAAAAAACAATTTTAATGGCAGCTGTACTATTATAGAAAAAGGGGGTTTTGAATTATCATATCACAAGGCTAACAGACTAATGGGTTGAATCCCCCCCCCCCTCCCCACTCTTTAAATGCCAAAAAAATAAGCCCGTTTATACTGAAAATCTACAACAAAAGGCAAAATAAACTAAATATTCATGAGAACTTGCAATTAGAAAGGGTGAGTTATTCAGGCAGTTTAAAAAATATCCAGTTACAGTTATAGACAAGTATGGAAATGAAGCGGAACACATGCAGTTGCAAAAACAACTCTGTCAAAGTATACTCTTTTCTTAAGTTTTTCATTTTTTTTATCTCTAGTTTATAAGATATCATTTTTATACTGCTGCCTTATATGCTTAACATTGGATGAATTTTTATTGTATTTTGTTTGCAGTTTACTTTGTTTTACGGAATTCATTATTCCACTTAGCCAATATATTGTTTCCAGTTTTTTCTTGGGAGGAGTGACAAAAGTGTATAATTAGAATGCTATAAATTTTTCCCATTATTTTGAAGACAGAAAAATACGTTTCTGACGTAAGCATTAACATGATTTTGTAAAACAAGAACAGGGACAGATCTGAAATGAATAAATATATAAATTATAACGTGTATTGTACAAATAAAATACATTTATATGATTAATTTTCATATACCTTATTAGTTTTTTTCATTCTAATGTACTTCAAACTGAATGAGGAAAATGTATATCATTAGACATGCTTTTTCCTATTCAGGACGTACTTAGGGACACATCACTCGTACTTACTTTATAGAATACTCTTATATATTTCTTATCAGATCTTTGTACTACACATAGTTCATCCTTTAAATACATATGGTCACATCAATTATGCACTTACAGTTATATTCAGGTTACTACTATATGCTACCGATTTCACTTATTGAGTAAAGTAGACTAAATTTTCGATCAGATAAATATCATTTTAAATGAAGTTAGACATCTGTTGGTGCTCTTGGAGTAATTTAGGCCATGAATTTGCTCTCTTTTGAAAACAGAAAATTCTTCGCTGACGGATAAACTAAAGCTGGAAAAAAATGAAGTCTCTATTAGCCTTTTAGGTGTGCTTTGAATAACATTCTATTGTCCTGTGATGTTTCTATTCACACATTATTCTGAGATTAAAATGAACACATTATTGGGGTCACTGAGAATATGCATATAAATTACATCTAAATCATTTGTATGCTAGCTCATGGCTGAAGAAAAGAGCTAGAGGACACTTCAGTAAAAGTATCATGTGATATTACAGACAGATAACGTGATCTCATGTTGTTCGTGCTAGGAATATTAGACGTCACTTGAAATTCTGATGTACATTCGTTTTGTCTATATTTTATCTAGCTGGTAAATGAAATTAGGAAATAACTTAGGGACTTGACATTGAACAGAAGTTAAGCGGAACATGCATTACTTTGCATACTAGAGGAAAAACGATAATACTATCAAGTATGGTGAGAAACTGAAGTCAAGACTCAAAGAATAATCCATATTATGCTTTTTTCTTTGCCTATACATTTTTACATTATTTTAAGAAAAAATAACATATTTTCTGGTGTAAATATTAACGTATAAGTGTCATGATGCCCACGATTTTGAATAAAAAAATCATAAAATCTATGACATATCTATCATAAATAAATGTAAAATTAATAGGTGTAATGTACAACTAAATTGCATTAATCGGATAATATTTGGTATACCTCTTAAAGTTTCACAGCCTAAGGTAAACCGAATTTAATGAAGAAATATTTGTCTCTTATTATCCTTACTTAATAATACATTACACGTAGTTATTTTACAGAATGTATATATTTACCGAATTTTTGTACAGGAAATACCTCATTCTTTAAATGAAGCTATAACATTATTGAAGTAAAAAGTAATTTATAGAACAATATATTTCATTCCTAAACAAGTTCTAACCATATTGATTTTAATAAACATGGAAAAAGTTTCTTTACAAATATGAAGTTATATTATTTTAATTATTGAGAGGTAATGTTCGTCGCATTTCAATGTAAAATTTTGCATTGTTTCATAAAAGATAATGATCTAAACAACATGTTGTTCTGCGTACTTAATAACATCGATTATGTAGGCATGCGAGGCTTATACAGAGGCTGTTCACACATTTTTTAGACGATGTATATTGTATTCACAAAACTAAATTATATAAAATTCTTGTGTTTTAAATGTTCTATTTGACATCCCTTATTCTGAACTATCTTTCGACACCGCAATTTCTAGGATAGTAATGTCTTTTGAAGTGTCAGAAGAGGTATTCTATCCCATTCCTTCTGAACAGCTTTCCAGAGTCCTGTAAGGGTTTTGGGACGACATTTGGATAATGCAGATTTTAAAAGTCCGAAAGCACAAAACTCCATAGGTGATACATCGGGAGATTTAGTAGGGATATCAGTGAAGGGTATGGCCTTGATACCAGTTTTTTGTTCCATTTCTTTTAGGAAATTTACAGTGGATTTTGATGTGTGACTGCTAGCTTTGTCCTGATGGAGTCTCACAGATTGATGACACTGTGGGTAAAGCGATGGTATTTCATTCAGAAAAATTGGCGATAAAATATGTTCGTGATAGTATTTGGAGTTAATCTTGACATTTTTTCCCACTCTCTTTATTTTTAACTTGCCGTTATAAGAAAAACCAGCAACAATCATGAATCCCATAGAAAAACTTTCTTTCGATTCTTTGACTCATGTACTTAAATTTTTTCTACCTTTTATGATAATAAATGGCTCTTTTTTTGTTGCAATCATTTAAATACACCCATGATTCATCTATTGCGACAATTGTTTTCCATTTTTCTTTGGATAAATGTTTCTCATATAGAATTCTGCAGCGTGTCCTGCGTTCAGCGATATGATTTGGAAGAAGACGATGCACATTGCGTTTTTTCGCTTTCTTAAGATTTAAAATCAAGTTTTATCATTTTGTTTACAGTGGACACCGAGCATTTTAATGATTTTGCAACTGTCCTTTGACTGGGGGGATTTTCTTTGAACATTAAACAACGTACCTTTCCAATAGTCGAAGATGTCCGTTTTTTCCTTATATACTTGTTTAGAATTTTTGTCCCACTTGAGGCTCTAATTTGACCTTTTTTTTCCTTTCTTGTTGACGATATTACCTATCGACGCTTTAGATATCAGAAAACCATGACTCTCACATCGTTTTTGGATAACGGAGTAAGCATATTTCCCTTCGGAAAGAGCATAAATGTAGCCGTCGAACCACTGCTTCATTAAAAACGCCATTTTGAATAAAAACAGAACTTTCAATCCGCAGATAATAATTTTGACTTTTAAAAACATTGTACATTTGCAATTATTTCTTTTGCAGCAAACGGTTTTTTATTACCGCTTACCAAAATTGTCTAAAAAATGTGCGAACAGCCTCTGTATACGTATAAGGCAAAAATTATTTCAATTGCACTATAAACAGTCTATTTTAAAATATGTAAGTATACCGAATCATAAATCCATACAATTTAATTAATTTCGTAAACAATAGATTCATGCAAGGCACAAGTTGAAGAACATATTTTGAAATGCATCACTAGCGAATAGAATTTGTGAAATCAATTAATTACTGCCTTTGTGTTCTCCGATAAATTCTGTATGAGAAATTTTGACTGGAGAGAAATATTTCCTTAGAAAGATATTTCAAGAGTTCCTTCATAAAAAATGTTTTAAAGTTCAATTATTTTTTGAAAGACTGAAGCTCTTTCCCTACAATTTGATGCATCTAAATAACTTAAAGTATAATTTTGAATGTTTTTTAATACAGTTCTTTGAAATCATTTTTTTACTAAATTGAGAGCAGAAAATTATTAAATTTTAATTCATTATTATACTTCTGAGTTTTTTAGGACTATCTGAATGCTGTTTTATTAAGAAGTTTTCTGTTATAAAGAGTTCTAAAACTGTGCTCATGAAAATACCGTTTTCCACCAAAAGGACGTTTCATATGTTGGATAAGGAGATATTTTATGGGAAGATATATTTAAAACTTTGTTTTTAAGTTCTTTTACAAAATTATTTGATCTCTGAGTATTATATGTTAATGGTTTGGAAGCAAATTTTTTAAGTTTTACACAAACTTGAACTTCTGCTTTCAATTTAAAAAATTTGATATTTAATGATCTTTCTCTGCGATATGGTTGTAGCTAGTGCTTTTTTTCGGAGGGTACGCGGGGATACGGAGTATCCCCATCTTTTTTTAAGTATTACTTTGGTTTAAATTAGCCGAAATTTTAAGAAACTTACGAATCAATTGTTAATTTATAAGAAAAAGTATTTTTTTATTTGAGAGTTTTTAGCTCTCCTGTGACGTATTATCGTAAATCAATATTTATTTTTCTGTGCTTCATTCTCTGTTTCATGAACAGATACAGACACATTCTGTTCAATCCAACAAAATGAGTAGAATCTTGGTTGCTTTTTGGGCATCGTTCAGCAATAGGCGCAAATAGCAATGAAAGAATCAGAGGCATTGAACCCCCTGAAGGCATGAGTCAGATTGGGAGTTTATTATAAAAGTTTTACAATTTATTTTAAATTTTTACAAAATTAGTTAAGTTAAAATTTTGTTTCGTTTTCCGAGTCAATAAATATAATCAGAATGAACTGATTTATAATTGTATTTTAAAAAATGTCTCCAATAAAATCCACAATGAGCAAAATGACCTTAAACATCTTTCCATACCATACATTTCTTTCAGTTGCAAACACGGTAAGCAGTTGCAATACAAGTTGCAAGCTCGGTAATAAAAATAAACAGCTGTATTTGAGAACACTCAGTATACCCAACTATTTTGGTAGAAAAAAAATCACTGGTTGTAACATATGAGTCAAAGCTATCACATATTTATCCTCATATGTTACATCTTCATGCAATGTGCAAAGCAGTTCTAAAGTAATATAACAAATAAAGACTAATTACATGAGAAAATTATTGTCGTCATTTATTTTTTTCTAAACGAAAACATTAAATTCTTTTTGAAATACCGATTCTTATATACTGTAGCGAACTAAGGTTCGTAGTGTCAACCAGAAAATGATTTAAACACACCAGGTATACATCACTCATTACATAAACAAAACAAATGCAATTTATTAATAAAGTTGATGATGATGAGATATGTACACTGCACAGATGTAAGATGAACTTCGTAACATAAGTGATCACACTCGATTTAATCGGCGTGGGGCGGAGTAAGAACACAGAAGTCCGCTAAGCTAGCAGAACTGGCTCTGCTTCAATGATGAAAAAACGGCACTTCTCCTGACGGGAAAGGCTCCCCAATAATATCAACGGCGGTGACCACTGCACACACCCGGTACCGATGAAAATATTAAATCAAGGAGAAAGGACTCCTCACTGGGAAATAAGGTAGCAAAGGCTCCTTCCACGAAGACTGGTCTCCGACAAATTAGTGGAGTATGTTTACTCCTGCAGGAACTAGATCGTCGCTGCAAACAGTCACAAGGGACTCTTGAACCTCTAAGGGCGGCAAACCCGGCTGCTCTTAAACTGGATCCGCTACGTGTCAGGACTAAAAAGACGCAAGCCACGACTGAGGGGTCCATTCTCTTTTTATAGAAGACCTCCACCGGATATTGCATCACTCTCCAGAAAGTCGAACGATCTAGAACAAGTGAGCAACGGAAATGGGTTTCCTGGGGCGATAATGAAATATTTTCCCCGGGTCTAAAGCGGCCGCCTTTTTAGTTTGTCCTCCAAGCCACTTCAAAGAGTCTCAAAAGGCCGCTTCGGTAAAATGCGAAAGGCACGAGTCCTTTTGTTTAGGCACGCGACGCCTCCAGGATGCTTCTTAACAATTGATAGTTCATGAATGAAAGCACCTGGGGGGGTCTCCTGTCATTTATAACTAATATCAGCGGCGTCATCCGGTGGCGATGACTAAATCAAGAATAATGACCATGTCCCCTAAGGTCCTGTGGAACAAGTCTATCGGATGAACAAAAGGAAAATTGCCGTCAGCATATTGCCACCTAAGTCGGAAATCTTTTGATGGGACTCAGGCCGAGATAGAAGAATTTCTTTTGTTAACTGAGAGGTTGAAATGCAATACTCTACAATACATTTTAATGACTATTAAAGGAACACTGTATGTTTAATTCACTGTTTTCAGAGTGTGCTCTTGTGAAATTCGTCTGAGCTCGAATTATCCTAATTTCCAGCCAGTGATTATGCTGTCAAGAAGTATATGGTCTGTAAAAGGAGCTCTCACTTCTCCGTGCATTACATGCTTGATGTGATTAACAGCGCTAATGTATCCTATACTCCAATCTATAAAGTGGCATATTAATATGGAATTTCCCGGAATAGTATTTTTTATTGGGGTAAATATGACGTAAATCATGTGATCAAATGTATCGACGTAACCGGATAATTTTGTTTCTCTGTAAATGGAAAAAAGTTGTACCTGTGATCTCCTATGTCGCAAAAGGACATTGGTCACATTCTTTATATACATCAATCGTGCCTTAAGAAGTATATGGTTTGTAAAAGGAGTTGTCACTTCTCCGTGCATTACATGCTTGATGTGGTTAACAGCGATAATCTATTCTATACCCCAATCTGTACAGTGGTATATTAATGTGGAATTTCCCGGCATAGTAATTTTATTGTGGTGAATATGACGTACATAATGTGACCAAATGTATCGAAGTAACTGTATAATTTTGTTTCTCCGTAAATGAAAAATGTTTTACCTGTGATCGCCTTTGTCGCAAAAGGACATTGGTCACATTCTTTATATACATCCATCGTGCCTTAAGAAGCATATGGTTTGTAAAAGGAGTTCTCACTTCTCCGTGCATTACATGCTTGATGTGGTTAACAGCGATAATCTATTCTATACCCCAATCTGTACAGTGGCATATGAATGTGGAATTTCCCGGCATAGTAATTTTATTGTGGTGAATATGGCGTACATAATGTGATCAAATGTATCGAAGTAACCGTATAATTTTGTTTCTCCGTAAATGAAAAATGTTGTACCTGTGATCGCCTTTGTCGCAAAAGGACATTGGTCACATTCTTTATATATATCAATCGTGCCTTAAGAAGCACATGGTTTGTAAAAGGAGTTCTCACTTCTCCGTGCATTACATGATTGATGTGGTTAACAGCGATAATCTATCCTATACCACAATCTGTACAGTGGCATATTAATGTGGAATTTCCCGGCATAATAATTTTATTGTGGTGAATATGGCGTACATAATGTGATCAAATGTATCGAAGTAACCGTATAATTCTGTTTCTCCGTAAATGAAAAATGTTGTACCTGTGATCGCCTTTGTCGCAAAAGGACATTGGTCACATTCTTTTTATAGATAAATCGAGCCTTAAGACGCATCTGAAAGCCATTTTTCCTATTAATTCATCTAGTTTAGAAACATTTAATATATCAATAAAATCAACAGTATTATGATCTCAGTCCCCGCTCCTCAAACCAAAAAGAGGAATACTATACCACCATACCTTTGATATCAGACTTATATAGTAGTCAGATGTATATAGTAGAATCAGTATTTTCTTAGTGATTGGAATGTATTTTCTTTTCATCGCATTCCATAAATATCGGGAAAAAATGTTCGGATGCTTCTATCATGGCTAACAAAAGAATCTCGCATAACGTTTCAAATATACATATCAAAGAAAAAACAAGCAGGTAATTATTAGTTTTGATTTTGAATGAAATATAACCCCATATCTTAGCTATAAGCATATCCATAAATTCTTAAACCTGTAAAATATTAAATATAATATTAAAGCAAAATAATTTCGATAGTTATTATATTGATAAATTTTCACTCTGCAGATTACAATAATCGATTTATTCACTTTTTATCAATTCATAGTCTAATTTTGTATGGTAATTTTTTTTAAAAACAATTTCAAAAACGTATTTAAACGACTCTACATAGTTTTAAATAGCATAATTTCTAAAAATGATCCCCAACAAATGGTTTTGTTGTTAAGTAGAAATTTTGTGTTTTTCTAACATCATCCTATCCACAGTAAAACATAACTTCATAATCCATTTTTAGTACTATGTCTACTAAACATTTTTAGTAATGTACATATCTTCACATGTACAATAGGGTGGGTCAAAAAAAAATAAATATTTTTTTCCGAAACGCTTTAGTGCGGAAAAGTTGCCTATTGTAATAAGAAGAAAAACGGCATTAAAAAAAGTTAAAATCGGTTAACATCTTCCATTCGCGCATCGTACTTGAAGTTTATGAAAAAATTGCAAAAATCAGGATATTTTTGCAATTTTTTTCTGTTAGTTAAAACATTGTAAATAAACACGCTTTAATTTTTTATGCTTGTTTTATGGTTTAAATGACCAAAATAAATTAATTTCTGATCATAAATCTAATTTTTTCCGTTGGCGCTAATTTTTTCCGTTTACGTCTTTGGAAAAAAAGAAATTTAGCAATTTTTCACAATTTTCACTGCACAGCTCGCTCGATTTGCTAGAACAAAGCGACCCAGAACTCACCACGCGGAGATATTTCCACGTCGAGTTCCACCCAAACCCTACACAACCAACCATCCAATTGTTGGGTGTGTTGTTTACATTCTACAAAGATTTTCCATAGAGTAGGATTATTTGGCTCACTCTGTTTTTTACTTTTTCTTTTTTATATCTATACACATTTAACGTCTGATTTTTTGGAGAAATTATGTATAACAGATCTAGATTTCAGTGTTGTTAGGATATAGCCATCTCTAGCTTCATGTCTACATACTTTATTTGAGGTCTTTGTCACAATTTTGACGCACCTCTCCACAGCCTGGATGGGACCGAGAAACTTTAGTATTTCTCTGAATGGCTTAGTGTCAGAATTGATGAACGATTTAATATCATCTTCACTTAGGTTCCACCCCATTGGTGGAGGATACACCCCACAAGAATTCCAGTTCATAATTTCAATGTAATCGGAAACTTGAAAGTTTATCTTTGATGGTACGAAATTTCCATAAGTCTTCTTATTTGGGACTATTTGTCTTTCTTTTAAGATACTGCTGTAACCAAGCTCCAGAATATATTCTCTTCAACATATTCAGGATATGTTTCATCAACAAGCATTGCCAACCGAACTTTCTCTGGGTGCACAAAAAAATGCATTTAGTTGAATTACTGGATCGACAACTTGAAGTAATTCGTCGGATAAAAACCGTGATGTTTGGATTGCTTGAGAGACATGTTTTGGTCCATCAGTAAAATATTTGTTCTTTTTTGTGGTAAACCACATAGCCATATATGATTTCAAGATGAACCAACTATTCCTTTTAAGTTTCCGGATGGATCTAATGAACTTATATACAACCTAAGGACTTGGTTGGTCGCAGTTAGCCATCTGGTATGGGGCAAAGGACAGGGTCCCTATTTGCCAAGTCTTTTGGAAAATGTACCAAGTTGAATGCATTTGAAATGACAAACAAATACTGTTGGTCTTTGCTCAACAAATTCCTGTCTATATCAGGAATAGAACAATCTATGGGTTCATAATGAAGCACAGGGAGTTTTTCACAGCAAGTGAGCTACTTCCCGATCGGCTCACTAAAAGAATTAGGTCCTGCAGTTTGACGATCAATATGTTGGAAAATGTGGCAAAAAGGAAGCTCATTAAAATGCAGGAGGTATATACTTCCACTCTAGCCGGCGTCCTACATGATTTTCTAGTCGGTGGATGACACCGTTCTTCCATCCAGTGTTGGTTACATTGCGATTACACCCTACTACATTTAGTTTTTCTAGTGATATTGATAGTTCAGACAAACGAGATATAATGCTTTGAGTTATATCATTTGATAGACTCGAGGAAGGAGATACGTGTTCAATATAAGTTAATCCAGGTTCCTGGATAAGAGAATAGTGTTCTTTCCCATTCCGGCAAAATTGCTTGGCATTCAATTTTTAAACGAACAAAGTATCATCTTTTTGTCCGTCAAAGAAAAGACCCCAACTATCCTCAGTAGGTGTGAATTGACATCAATTGAGTTTAAACCTGTTTAATCTATTTCAAGTGAGTTCTGGTGCGTTTTGTTCTAGCAAAACGAACGAAGAGTAGCACAGTAAAAATTGGAAAATATTAATAAATATCTATTTTTTCTAAGACGTTGCGCGAACGGAAAAAAATAGATTATTGATCAGAATTTAATTTATTTAGGTTATTTAACCCGTAAAACAAGCATAAAAACTAAAGCATGTTGATTTTAAAAGTTTTAAGAAGCAGAAAAAAATTGCAAAAAAATCGTGATTTTTGCAATTTTTCATAAATTTCAAGTACGATGCGCGAATGGAAGATGTTAACCGATTTTAATTTTTTAGTGCCATTTTTCTTCTTATTACAATAGGCAACTTTTCCGCACTAAAGCGTTCCGGAAAAAAAATATTTATTTTTTCGACCCACCCTAATGTACAGAGCATCGTTAAATATGCGTCAAAACTACAGCTGAACGACAGCACTGTTTATCAGTTCAGTCTAATTTTGTATGAAAAGTTTTTCAAAATATTTTTAAAAACGTATTGAAACGACTCTATATAGTTTTAAATTGCCTAATTTCTAAAAATGATCCCCAACAAATGGTTTTTTTGTTAAGTAGAAGTTTAGTGTTTTTGCAACATCATCCTACCTACAGTAGAACATAACTTTGCAATCCATTTTTTTTTACTCTGTCTACTAAACATTTTTAGAAATATACATATCTTCACATCTACAGAAAATCGTTAAATATGCGTGAAAAACGACAGCAAAACATTATAAATTAAATTTTTTTGCTATAGATAGGGGGAAAAGTAATGTTTATAAGGATTAAAAATGTAAAAATTTCAACGGCAGTGATAAAATTTTGTAAATTGCCATAGAAAACAGCTACAAATTATTCCTCCCCTTTTTGCTTCTTTATCGAAATGTCAGACTACTTTGGGCTTCTGAAAATTAAGACAATTTGAGACATTTTAAAACCCTTAGTTTAAAAAAAAAATTAAACAATGTAGCCGCCTTTAGTTTCTTCAGTTAAACAAACTTAAGTTCATTTTTTTAAGTATACGTAATAGAAGTAGCTAAAAAACACTTTTTTCATGAAAATTAAATTAGAGTAAAATAAACATGCCGCGGCAAACACTGAAATATTTAGTGTTTTATCTATTTATACACATATAAAGAGGCTGGGAATTTTACTACATCGAAGATGACGTATTTGTGACGCAAATAGCTCGTTTGTGGTTCTTATTTGCCAAAGGTCGAGGCAGATGAACCGGGAGCTTATACATATTTATGATACCATTGTTTTCTTTGGAAATACAATTACTTTTAACGCTTAATTCGAAGCTATTTATAGAGTTTTAAGTCTGGATGTTAAAATAAAAGCATCAATCAATATAAATGATGTTCTCTAGTTTACGTAACATCTAGATTTACTGTATATAAATTCTTTAAATCAAACATTACAAAAATATATAACTGAGATAAGTTCAACAGTAAGTAATTAATACTTAGTGTATATTTTATATACTTTATGTAACTTTATGTTATATGATACATCGTATCATAAATGTGTTACACTGGTGATTTCATACTCAGCAAAAAATACGTAATCACTTGAAACAAAAAATACGTGCCAAGCTTTAATCGACACATTATCTAGAGTACAATTTAGATTAAAAATCAATAATGTCTTTTTTAATCTAAAATGGCTACTTACTACAATAGAAATTTATACAATTTGATAATATAAAGCATTAAATTCTTGTTTCTTTGAGAACATTTCAGAGACATGCGGATTATAAGCAGGCGTTTTGACATAAAATGTGTGATGCAAATTTATAAACAAAGAAAAGTTTAAAAAAATTATCTAAAATAATTGTTTAATAAAACTTAAATTCTTTAACACAATCAACGTGCCTTTAACTCGTGCTATAACATTTCATTTCTAAATGAAGAAGGCACTATTATTTTTAATAGATTTCAGTAGTATAACTTCACATTTTCGACATTCCTCGCAATAGCAACAGATTTGCACTAATATCTAGAACCTTCTTTTCATCGTTCCAAACAAAAGAAATAAAAAATGCGCGTCAAGCTTTAATCGACACATTAAAATTCTTGTCCTTTCTTTAATCTAAAATAGCCACTTACTACAATAGAGATTTATACTTTTTATAGCATCTGTGTTAACGATTCCGAAATATCATAAAATAATTTTAACCAAAGATATACTTATTTTTACCCTCTTTCTTAATGCGTAGTAGAAATTAATTTCATTCAATCTGTTCAAAATTCAATTAATGTTTTACTCCTGATTGAATTCTCTTTTGTATAAAAAATATATTTATAAATTACAAAATATTACGTTCGTTTAAAGGCACATAAATATCCCAATGAATGGAATTTTTTTCAGGAAAGGACACTGGTAAGATTTAAAGAAAATATAATCTTTAAAACGTAACCACTCGTAACGTAACGTATAATAATTGATGCTTTGAGGTAGAAATTCAAACGTAGTCTTTACCTTGCGGCTGTTTGACAAACCTCAGTTTGATGTACCGACAGCCTTTGTCGTGTAATAATAGTCATATTCAAAATTACCCATAATGTAAGCCATTAAAAGGACACATTATACATACGGGTTATCTGTAATAGCATAATGAGTATTGTGATTAATTAATGCTTTATATAATTATTCTGTATATGGTTTAGGTATTTCCATGACTGGGGATAAGTAACACTTTAAAATTCTAACACACGAACTAAAACCCATTTCTAAACCACGTAAATGTTTCTAAATTAAATTTTGTCTGGTAAAGAGCTTACAAGACTAAGCTTACCAGTTATTACATTACATTTTTAATGGCACTACATCATATCTGTATCACAATTTGTAACATAACCTGGTAAGTGTACATTGTGTTGCATACTACAGTGTGGTCATAAAATATTTTGCCGATATATGGACCTCTAGCGGCCCGTTCCGTTCAATCGATAGAGATGAGAGTTCAGATATAGTTATTCATAGGTATGAGCTCGGGATTCTGTGAACGGCAACAATGTGGTGCTCACGGTTACGGTTATAGGCCCAGAAACTCAGAATTTTCGAATAGAAACGCCCACTTTTTTCCGTCGCAAAATCCTCAGCACATGCGAAAATCGTAAAGAGTGTTGGAACAGTAATCACATAAAACGGACGTGTTATGCATGCACAAAAAACAGCTCTGCGAACGGCCAACAAAAACACGTTCGTTTCGCACTGAGAAAATTTGCTTATGGCAGAGGCAAGACACCAATCACATAACATCGTTCTCCAGATATTCAGCGTAGAAAACCGATAAAAAGTTCTGCCATATGCAAATTTCCTCCATGCGACCCGATCGTGTTTTTATTGGCCGTTCGCACAGCTCTTTTTTGGGCGTGCATAACACGTCCGTTTTTTGTGATACACGTACCGTTCCAACTATCTTTAGTGTTTCGCATGCGCTGATCATTTTGCGATGTGAAAAAGTTAGCGTTGCCATTCGAAAATTTCGAGTTTCTATACCTATAACCGTAACCCTGAGCGTCACTTTGTAACCTTTCACAAAATTCCGAACTCATACCTCTGAATAATTATATCTGAAATCTCATCTCGATCAGTTGAACGGAGCGGCCGGTAGAGGTCCATATATCGGCAAAGTTTTTTTCCTTTTCCACCCAGTATATCAGCATATCAAACTATCATATTCTCGGATATGACATTATCGACTTAGAGACGGTTTCTTCCACAGAAACATCCAAGAAGTGGTACGTTATACATATCAACAGTACTGATATTAGTAACGTTGAAACTACAACTATCGTAGTTAGTTTCCTTGACGTAGTTAATTTCCTTATTATGGTAAAAACCTCAGAAAATAACACGTGTTTGTCAAAAGCTGATACGGAAACATGCCCTAATACAAGAGTAATCATACTGAGGCCCACCATGCTTTTATTTGCGGCCCGAAATACTCACTAATTATTAGGCAGGTGATTTTGTAAATATACTTTTGAAAATGAGTGTCCGAAAAAAAAATCGTACAAAAACGTGTCACCTACTACTCACGTTGTTCGCATAAACGTATTTTTGTGAATCATCCATTTCCAAAATGAAGTATGCGAAGGACGTATATCGATATCGGTTTACTGATTCTTACTCGATGACGTATTGAGAGTAGCATGCACCAAGTATAAACCTGATTTGCATAAAATAGTCAAAAGTTTGGGTAACATCAGAAAATAAAATCACAATCATCTTTCAATAAACAATTGAATACATTCAGGTTTTGAGATTTATTTCTTACATTATTATATTATGAGGTTTAGTGCACTATGCTGCAGTCCCCGTAACGTATCAAACATATGCATACGACCCAAGAGAGAAAAATGTTGAGTATGGCTGCCGTAATATCACTGATTTATATTATGCTATACTAGCTGAAAACCCGCACTTCGCTATGGAGTACATTCAAATTAAATTCAACTATCAATGTATACAATTGATGTAATATATATATATATAATTGTTAGAGATATTTTTTTTGACAAAATAATGTAGAAGAAAATATTCAAATTAAATCTAATAGCACATACTAAAAAATATAGTACACTTAATATAGTACAGTTTGAGGAACATATCTTTTACTGTATTTTAATATTTTTTTGGATAAAGTCCAATCGTCTGCCGCATTAACAAGGGAAAACTATTTTTTTGTCTATTTCATTGTTATGGACGTGACGATAAATTTATTTAAAGTTCTAGATAAAGAAATCACGTGATCAGCATTTAATAAATTAAATTCAAAAAATTAATCTTTTAAAATTCACGAAAAATCAGAAAATGTAAGTAAATATTCAAAAAAGATGTCATTTTAAAGGAGTTTTTATGATCTTTCTCGTGATAAAAATTTTATAACCCTTAAATTATTATTTTAAATGCAAAATTAAAAAAAGTTACTAAAACAGATTAAAAATTTAATTTTAAAACATCTAAGAAGAATTTTTTAAAAATCTTTCTTAGTGCACCCCTACACTATAAGACGAATCGCCATGCAAAATTTCAGCCCTTTAGGTAGAGCGGTTTGGTCTGTGCGTTGTATGTCAGTCATTGAGTCAGTCAGTTACGGAACAGTTTTAGATACAGAGGCTGTTCACACATTTTTTAGACGATGTATATTGTATTCACAAAACTAAATTACATAAAATTCTTGTGTTTTAAATGTTCTATTTGACATCCCTTATTCTGAACTATCTTTCGACACCGCAATTTCCAGGTTAATAATGCCTTTTGAAGTACCAGAAGAGGTATTCTATCCCATTCCCCCTGAACAGCTTTCCAGAGTCCTGTAAGGGTTTTGGGACGACGTTTGGATAATGCAGATTTTAAAAGTCCGAAAGCACAAAAATCCATAGGTGATACATCGGGAGATTTAGAAGGGATATCAGTGAAGCGTATGTCCTTGATACCAGTTTTTTGTTCCATTTCTTTTAGGAAATTTACAGTGGATTTTGATGTGTGACTGCTAGCTTTGTCTTTATGGAGTCTCACAGATTGATGGCACTGTGGGTAAAGCGATGGTATTTCATTCAGAAAATTTGGCGATAAAATATGTTCCTGATAGTATTTGGAGTTAATCTTGACATTTTTTCCACTCTCTTTATTTTTAACTTGCCATTATAAGAAAAACCAGCAACAATCATGAATCCATTAGAAAAACTTTCTTTCGATTCTTTGAACCATGTACTTAAATTTTTTTCTCCCCTTTTATGATAATAAATGGCTCTTTTTTTGTTGCAATCATTTAAATACACCCATGATTCATCTATTGTGACAATTGTTTTCCGTTTTTCTTTGGATAAGTGTTTCTCATATAGAATTCTGCAGCGTGTCCTGCGTTCAGCGATATCATTTGGAATAAGACGATGCACATTGCGTTTTTTCGCTTTCTTAAGATTTAAATCAACGTTTATCATTTTGTTTACAGTGGACACCGAGCATTTTAATGATTTTGCAACTGTCCTTTGACTAGGGGGATTTTCTTTTAGCATTAAACAACGTACTTTTGCAATAGTCGAAGATGTCCGTTTTTTCCTTGGATACTTGTTTGGAATTTTTGTCCCATTCAAGCTCCAATTTGACGTTTTTTTCCTTTCTTGTTGACGATATTACCTATCGACGCTTTAGATATCACAAAACCACGATTCTCACATCGTTTTTGGATAACGGAGTATGCATATTTCTCTTCGGAAAGAGCATAAATGTAGCCTTCGAGCCACTGCTTTTCTAAAACGCCATTTAGAATAAAAACAAAAGTTTGAAGCCCTAGACGATAATTTTGACTTTTAAAAACATAGTACAATTGCAATTATTTCTTTTGCAGCAAACAATTTTTTATTACCGCTTACCAAAATCGTCTAAAAAATGTGCGAACAGCCTCTGTATATAGATGATATACTATACGATCAATTGATATTTACGCGGATGACTCAAACTATGTACTTCTGAAAACGACTCCTTCTGAAAATATATAGAATGGTGCCTTGACTTGCAAATTTGATTCGTTCCGTGACGGAACTCGTAACTCGAACTAGTCGAATGTCCGATCCGTTTTCCGTATTGAAAGGAATAGATATGCCATTTATCCGTGCCCCCCCCCCCCAAAAAAAAAAAAAAAACAAACCCCAAACAAACAACATGTTTTTAAATAAGAAAAATGTACTTATAAATAACGATTACTGTATGAAAACAAATACAATAGAATGTACTGCAATAAACTGGATTTATTAAATATAATGCACAACGTTTACCTTGAGGATCAGACGACTTGAAGACATTGACAGAGGTGGAGGAGAAAGGCTGAGAGGAATAACTGAATATGATTCGCTGATTTTTGCCCTTTTCGCCACGATTTCCTCATTTTCATGTGCAGGGGTTTTTGATAAAAACTTGACCAATGAGGTCCTTTTCATCTACCCTTTCAGAATGTTTTTGAAGTGACAGGTTGGACGCTGTTCGGATTTTGGAGTATGAATCAATTGTGGGCTGAGAATGCAGCCATGTGTGATCGTTGTAGAGTGTCAATCTCTTGTTTTAAGACTGGAAAATAGTCTTAGAATATTATGTATATAACTGTGTAGTAATTTTATTTAAAGGTTGTAAATATTATATGCTTCTTGTATGCTCATTTGACGAGATCTTTACACGGTGATCGTTGCGCAAGCTTGCGGTGGGGTATCTGAAGATGACTCGTAACCCGAAATTTTGCTTGCAACTCAAATAAAAAAATCAGCTGAGACGGCTCGAATCTCTAAAAACTCGTCAGTTGGGGCACTCTTACAATGAAGTACCACTGCATTTTTAATATCTTATTTAGTTCGTAAGAATTGGTAAAATATTTTAAAAGCTTCTTAAGTACGACTTTGGGGAATCTGACATAATTCTTCTCACGCAAATACAGAGGCTGTTCGCACATTTTTTAAATTACTATGTTTTTAAAAGTCAAAATTATCGTCTGCGGCTTGAAAGTTTTGCTTTTATTCAAAATGGCGTTTTTAACAAATCAGTGGTTCGAAGGCTACATTTATGCTCTTTCCGAAGAGAAATATGCATACTCCATTATCCAAAAACGATGTGAGAGTCATGGTTTTGTGATATCTAAAGCATCGATAGGTAATATCGTCAACAAGAAAGGATAAAAACGTCAAATTGGAGCCTCAAGTGGGACAAATATTCCAAACAAGTATCCAAGGAAAAAACGGACATCTTCGACTATTGCAAAGGTACGTTGTTTAATGTTAAAAGAAAATCCCCCTAGTCAAAGGACAGTTTTAAAATCATTAAAATGCTCGGTGTCCACTGTAAACAAAATGATAAACGTTGATTTAAATCTTAAGAAAGCGAAAAAACGCAATGTGCAACGTCTTTTTCCAAATCATATCGCTGAACGCAGGACACGCTGCAGAATTCTATATGAGAAACACTTATCCAAAGAAAAATGGAAAACAATTGTCACAATAGATGAATCATGGGTGCATTTAAATGATTGCAGCAAAAAAAGAGCCATTTATTATAATAAAAGGGGAGAAAAAAATTTAAGTACATGGTTCAAAGAATCGAAATAAAGTTTTTCTAAGGGATTCATGATTGTTGCTGGTTTTGCTTATAATGGCAAGTTAAAAATAAAGAGATTGGAAAAAATGTCAAGATTAACTCCAAATACTATGAGGAACATATTTTATCGCCAAATTTTTGGAATGAAATACCATCGCTTTACCCACAGTGCCATCAATCTGTGAGACTCCATCAGGACAAAGCTAGCAGTCACACATCAAAATCCACTGTAAATTTCCTAAAAGAAATGGAACAAAAAACTGGTATCAAGGCCATACCCTTCACTGATATCCCTACTAAATCTCCCGATGTATCACCTAGGGATTTTTGTGCTTTCAGACTTTTAAAATCTGCATTATCCAAACGTCGTCCCAAAACCCTTACAGGACTCTGGAAAGCTGTTCAGGAGGAATGGAATAGAATACCTCTTCTGACACTTCAAAAGGCATTATTATCCTGGAAATTGCGGTGTCGAAAGATAGTTCAGAATAAGGGATGTCAAATAAAACATTTAAAACACAAGAATTTTATGTAATTAATTTTGTGAATACAATATACATCGTCTAAAAAATGTGTGAACAGCCTCTGTATAATCTTACATGTACAGAAAATTTTTCACACCTGTTTGTTATATCTTTGTTTATATTTTAGTGGAAAGTGCCAATTTACGAATCTCAATTATAAATATTATGAGATGCTTTCCTAGAATCATTTGTTTGTGCTAATTTTGTGTAGGCAACTTTTTCCTTATGAATGAGTAAGCTAGGAAATTGCCTCCGAATGACTGCGTTCAAGCAAAAATCAATTTTGCTGGAAAATGAACAGAAGTCACGCCCATGCTTTAAGTGCATCAACAATGAAGTAATTACGAAAGAAACGATGTCAAAAGTGGATATTAATTTAGATTATTACAGCAGAATGAGTCTAATGTTTCCCTTAGTATTTAAATGAGATTTTTCCACCTATTTCCGCAAATAATTCTTTAACATAGAAACATTATTGGACGATTTATAAATTTGTCTACGTATTTTTTAAGGGATTTAGTGGAGTGGGAAAAAATTAAAAATGAAATTAAATATTTGCTATATTTTGGGTAAGTTATTAAATTGTTATAAAATCTAATAAAAGTTATCTGGAACACATTATGATATGCGAAAGAAAAACTATAAAATGATTTTAAATTTCATTTAGAATAATGTAGTTTATATAACAAATTTTACAATTTGAAAATAAAAAAAATGCCATGACTGAAAATTTTAGAAGGAAAATAATTCCATGTGGGTTATCATATTTTATAGATTCTGAGTTATATATTAAATATAAAATCAGACTGTTCATTGGTAAATTAAAATCTGTTGGGTACCAAATATAAGCAATAATTTCATCCAAATCTAATTAAAAATGTTCAATTATTGTTTTTCATGTTTGCAAAAAAAAATATGGAACTCTGAATATTAAAATAAAAGGGATTAGGGCTATAGGGTTTATGAATAAAAAACCAAGTATATAATATGCAACAGGAGTATCGTCCCATTTAATTTATTAATTTTGTTTTTTCGACAAAAAATGTCAGTTGAGCATCACTTTCGTTACACATGTATTTTAAAAACCGGCTAGCTTCAACTAATGGATTTAGATAATAAAAATATGATTCACAGTAAATTTGAAATCTATTGAATACGTTTGCTTTCTCATTAACAATCTCAACCTTCAAAGAAATATACCGCTCAAAATTATGCATTTATAAAAAGTTGGAGTTCACTCAGTGCACAAACAGATCATTCAAATATTCAAAATTTGTCCCTGTAATTTATTAATCATTATCTTATTACTTAAATTTATTACTCTATGTTATTAATGTAATTATTGAAATTATTACTGTATTTTAATAACTGTTATTTGTAGGATTTAAATTTATGAAGAAGGATACACCAATAGAAACGTTTATAGATATCTAAAACTTTTGATAATAATTCTTATGTTTACCTGCATAACATTCTTATACGTAACAAACTGGGTATACGACTGGTTATCACTCTTTACTTTTTTTCTTCCTTTTTAGAATATATTTAATCTATGTGTAGGTTATATAAACTAAGATTTCTTTGCTCTTAAGAGTTTCCGGATATATTTCTGTAAATGTTAACCCCTCTTAAAATATTTGCTGGAAATTTTCGGGAACTCTTGATAAACAATTACTTTTGAATATTCTTAATATTATGAACATTTTTTGAACAGCATTTTTCAAATTTTTTTAATAACCGTTTCAATTACAACATAACGAGAAAATCCCTCCATTAACAGTATACAAAAATTTTAAATACGTTTCATACTTACAGTGGAAAGGATAATTGAAAAATAATATGTTTAATGTGTTGTTATAAGTTTCTCTAACACATTGTTTACCGGCAATTTCATTTAAATGCAAATGCAAGTCACCGAAAAAACTGAATTTTTCGAATAAAGTACAGCGTTTTTATTTTCTAAAATATATTTTCTTTATATGGGGGAGGGTCTGAGATTCACAGTTTAAACGATGAAATGTGAGTATTTGCCTGAAACTCATTCAGGTCATAGTTAACCATTTCTTTACAGGGTGGGATAGCATGTATCCCAAGATGATGGGCCCAAGGATGATTGTGTATATTATATATATATATATATATATATATATATATATATATATATATATATATATATATATATACTATATAACCCCTTAATGGCCGTTCTTACAAAAAGGGTATGAAATTTCCCGTTCTAAAGAGGGAATCGGAAAAATGGGCCCGTAAGCTAAAGGTTAAGGTAGTTTACATGTAAAGCAATGCTCAGTGTATCAAAAATTTCTCTAATATGAATTTCCTTTATCCCTAATTGTCTTCAACATTTGCATATAAAAACACGATTTTCCTCGGTACTGGCAAACAATGTGTTAAAATCACTGTATTTCTATTTTTTTTTTCCTGACAGGAGATATTTATAGATTTATCTCCTTTTGCAGATTTCCTTACCAGGATGTAGCGTCCAGCCGAGAGAGAAGCAAGGTAAAAAAGATGACTGCTAGGCTCAAGTGCTTTCCACCGATAGAGAGTGAACCAATCAGATTTCATTTAAAGTTTATTTAAAATTAGTGTGATTCAATTCCTAGCATAAAATGGAAATTTACGTAGAAGATATTGTAGAAACATCAGACAATATTACTACTGCGGAGCCACTGCAGTACATGTCACCGTTAGAGGCCATCTTGACAGCAGTGTTCTTAGCGATCGTCATTGCATCAACTCTCATTGGAAATATTCTTGTAATAATGTCAGTTTTTAAATATCGCCCTCTGAGAAATGTTCAAAATATGTTTATAGTATCTTTAGCTTTAGCCGATATTACTGTTGCTGTATTAGTTATGCCTCTTAATGTGGCTTACATATTAATGGCACAATGGAAACTTGGACTTACTGTGTGTAAAATGTGGTTGACATGTGATGTTCTGTGTTGTACTGCATCTATTCTCAATTTATCAGCAATCGCTTTAGACAGGTATTGGGCAATACATGATCCAATAAATTATGCTCGTAAGAGAACATTAAACAGAGTACTGTTGATGATAGCAGCAGTGTGGCTGGTAAGTTTGTTAATATCTGCCCCTCCATTAATCGGCTGGAACGACTGGCCCGAGGAATTCACAGAGGACACACCTTGCATGCTCACCGAAGAAAAGGGTTATGTCATCTACTCAGCCAGTGGCTCCTTTTACATTCCACTTATAATCATGGCAGTCGTTTATATAAAAATATTTGAGACGGCAAAACATAGGATTCGAGTGAAAGCGAAAGCGGACGCAAACTTAGCAGCAATGAGAAAGAGTCCAGATACAGCCTCCTCTACAATTCCGCTTAAATCTATGCAATCAGAGATTAGCACTATTGCCGTCACTGATGATTCAACTTCATCCTCTGCAAATAAAGTTTCGGATGAAAAGAATGATGCGTCAACATCCAAAGATGCTACCTCAGCTGAAGCCATTACTAACTGTGCAAATAATGACTCTGAGAAGCAACAGAATAACACTGAAAACACTGCACCAAAAGGTAGGACTTTGGTGCCTGATGGTAATCCAAGATTAACAGCCACTGTTAGACATTACATGAGAGAAAAACAAAAGATATGTCTCCTGAAAGAGAGACGGGCTGCAAGAGTTTTAGGTATAGTAATGGGTGTTTTTGTACTCTGCTGGCTTCCTTTCTTTTTGATGTATGTAATACTGCCTTTTTGTGACGACTGTTATGTATCAAATCGAATGGTCAATTTAATAACATGGTTAGGTTATGCTAATTCCGCCTTGAATCCTCTTATTTATACTGTGTTTAACATGGATTTCAGGAGAGCATTTAAACGTATATTATGCCGAAAATAGTAAATTTAAAATGACAAATTTCTTATATCTGGAAAAAATTATTTGTTGAAATTCCGAAGTAAAATCTGGAAAATCGTATAAATTTTGGAGCTATCTGCTGTATATTTATTTCGCATGCAATAATTAATAAACATTTTTATTAGGCTAGAAATTTTACTTTTTGTATGATTTCTGTAAAGAGAAATATATAACAATGTAGATTGTTTATACCGGAATATGTAAGCAATAAAAAAAGAATCGAATATATCTTTTACTAATGTTTATAACTTGCAATAACGTGGAAGTCACAAATAATATAATCATACGAATATTAACGCAAATGTTTTTACTTTCGTGGACTTGTTTTACAAAAAATATTTCTTGTATATAAAGGCTTCCAAATGTTTTATAGCTTTTGAAAATCTCGCATATCTGAAATACTTAAACTGCATACTATATGTAATATATGTCGTCTCATTATATAATAATTACAAAGTCTAATAGATCTTACGGCTGAAAATTGTTGCTAAATTGTACAGTTTTATAATTATTTCCAAAGAATCTCTCTTGATAAATCTCTTTTAAAAATCATTTTTCACTATCTTAACTTTTAAGGTAATTTTTGAACTATTGCAATTGATGTACATAACTGTAACGTCGATATTATTTTTAATTAACACTTCAATGCAAATTCTACCCTCAGTTTGTGCAATTTAATTTTGTACATTAAATTTCTGTTCTAGTAAAAAAAAATTTATGAAATTTTCCATATCTTTTTCTAACCTAAAACTTTATAAAAATATTTTTACATGTATGCATTGTTAAGAATTTTCATACTTTGCATTTTGTATCACTTTAAAGAAGCTTTTGAAATTTTAATTTCTTTTAATATGTACTCTCTCAGTATTTAAATGAGAAATGTATACGGAAATGTTAAATTGTTTTAGACAAAAATTTAATTACAACTATTAACTTTCATAATTACATTTAATAAACAGTAATTATCATACAATCATTAAAACCTATTATAATAATTTCAATCATATGGAAACTTTACTATTTTTTTTCCATATGGATAAACCATAGGATGTGTTTTCTTTTATTCAGTCATAATAGATATATGTAAAATATACCTCACAATTAAAGCATACATTAGTTAAACTGTATTATGCCTTTGATACTATATGCGAATTGACTTTATTTTGTCTTAAAAATAGTTATTGGACTACTAAATTATAAAACACAAAAATTAAGTCCACGAATTTTTCATTTCAAAGCAACGATTATAAAATAATCTACTTCTAAAAATTTTTGTGTATATAAAACAATCAAATTAGATTTATCCTTACCTTGAAAAGCCTGAGAGAATATTTTTCTAGATCCATTTGTCAAAATTCCATCTAAGAAAGGGCGAGATTCCTAAGCTTTCGTTTGGAAAGCAAGAGTGTAGCAGTTTTCAACGCAATGTTTGGTCAAACAGATCATATTCGATTTATTATATCCCTGTACTCTTTATCTTATTTTATTTAAAATTTAAAATTTTCTATGGACTTTTATACTTTGGCAAAAAAAAGCATTTCGCAGGATTAATAATCTGGATTAAAATGTATTTTAAGTATTTTTATTTAATAAATTTTGATTTTTCATGTGTCAAAGATTTATTGTTAACTTTTCTTTTAATGTACATTACAAAGCCGTGTTGTAATCAATGTGTTGGTTCAAATATTCTTTTTGCTGAAGCTGATGGTAAAAAAATTGAGGGAAAAAATTTCATCGATTCAAAGTATCCATTACTATATCTAAATATAGAAAGCATTTTGTGAAAACGTAGGATACACATTGTAAATAAATAAAAGTAGAAGAGAAAGAAACAAGCATATGTGTATTTATTGATTTCTTTTGTTAAAACATTTTCTTTATATAGTTCTATTTGTTACTATTTCGTAGAACAAAACAATGGTTTTTATGGCTTGTATATGTATTAAACTTTCTTTCAGATGATTAAAAGTTTTGAAATGTTCTCAAAATGATAAAAAATTTATAAAATTTTCAGCAAATGTTTGTGATTATGTAGTGTTTGGACTAACAAACTAACAAAGTAAGAATTTAATTCCCCAAAACTATAATTTTGTAATTTTATAAGATTTATGCTGAAATTTAGATCAGGTACAATAATTTGGTAGTTAGCAGATATTTATACACACAGCATTTTTTTTTTGCCTTTAGTTTCATAAAATGTAAAATTTATATTTAGTTTAATTACACGTGATCATGCTTAAAATAAAATATGAACTTATGGAATACATATTGAGTAACTGAATGAAGATTTGTTATGCTATTTTCATTTCGCACAATAGCCTTTGTGAAAATAAAAAAAATATATTCAAAAAAAGAAAAAACAAGTATAATTCTGGGAAAAAAGAAAACTTCCAATATCACTTCTCGATTTAATTACTTTGCATTTTTTTCTTTCAAATATGAGAATAACTTACCCATGTTGAAATTATTAAACACTGAGAAATTTTACCTGCACATACAGATTTTCTAAATAGTCAAATGGCTTACTTGGACTACTTAGTCTTGATTGGTTTACCCAGAAATGAATTTTATGTGACGTACTTGGGACGCCTGAGGAAAATCGACTACAAACAAATGTTTAAGGCAATAATGCAAAAATGTATGTGAATCTCATATCCATGCAGGTTACTATACAATTTAAAATTTAAGATGAAATAAACATCATAAATGTATAACCTCGTACTAATGATAAAGAGAAAAATATTTCATTGTATTAACCATTCCAGGCGATTTATAGACAATGATTCATTACCCAAATAATTAAGCATTTAATAAAATGAAAGGTGTTTTAAAATGCTACAGAAAAGATCAGAGAAAGTACGGGAAAAAAATAAGTTAATTAAAAAATAGAGAAACTGATCTAATGAAAACAATGATGTAATAACTCAAGCGAAATCAAAAAATACCAAGTAAAATAACAAATAAAAAGAAATACAAAAAAGAACAGAGTTTCTTCTTTAAATCAATTTTGTACTTCCAAAAAAGAAAAGTTGAAGTATAATGTAGTATTAACACATGTAACGAGTTTTTCGAACTTTAGTTCTCTAATCTTTTGGACATTTTCTTTGTAACGTTCAAAGATAGGCAGCATTCATGTAAGGCAAATGTGTAAAGCATCAGAATAAATCCTTTATAAGTTTAATCCGGGTAAAAATATTTCAGTGTCATTGATAGTCATTTTTAATTAATCAAACATTTTCTTCGTTTGAGCTAAATTTACTTCCAAATCTCTATTCAGTAAAGTAAGTCTGTCCGAAACAAAATCAATTCAGCTAGACAAACTAACGGGATTTGAAGGACTGAATTTGAAAACGTACGTCAAGTTACGAAAGAATGAAGTATTCAAGCATCAAAAACTTCAACTTTCTCTCAATTAGAGCAATCTATCATCCACAGAAGATGTATTGCTAGAAGTCTGCTTGACGAAAACGATGCATCACCCAGCACACGCACTTGCGGGTAACTGCTAAAGTTGATGCTTTTCCCCATTGTTTGAAAAATGATTGGTGACGCTGACCTCTTTGTCCAATTTTGATGCACCTTAATTTCATAGAATAACGATTTTTTAAATTTAATTATTTTAATTGTTAGAGAATAGTTTCAATTAATTAATTTATTTTATTTTATATTCGAGCTAGTTTTTTGTTCCTTAGTAAGATAACGAAAGGAAAAAACTATTCTTTTTTTAACAACGCGCAGATGAATCCAGACTATATATATTTTAAATTAGGTGTGTTATATACCCCTAAATTTTATATGAAAATTGTATTATGGTTCCTTTTTTTCAATAATTGTATGCAAAATGTTATTACGGTGTATCTCATTTTAATATACAATGATTCTTACTCTAATTCAACAAAATAAATACCCGGTGACGAACCTCCTGAAGAATTAAGAACGCAACAGAATTGAATTAATTTATTTTCTAATTCAGATGTACTTCAAATCGGTTTCTTATATTCAAATTAAAAAGGTGTTGAAATATCAATATAAATATTTATTTAGTAATTTTAAGAGATAAAATTTTTCAAGTTTACAACTGATATCTTTCAGACCTTTTAATCATCATACCATAAAATTTATCCTAAAGGAAAATAATAAAAAAAATGACTGATAAAGTATCTTTTGACGTAGGGAGCTCAAAGCTGATATTTTAAAGGATTTATAACTAAGTTAAGGTGTTTGATTTATTGCTCAATCCGTGAATGTATATAGATATATGTGTAAGTTGGTTATATAATATATCAAATATTTTATGAGCTGTGTGTTACCATATCAGATGAATATGATAAATAAAATACATTTCAGTATTGTATAGTAGTATTTTGTGTAATAATATCTGAATAATATTTGTGTAATGATAACTGAATAATATTTGTGTAATGATATCTGAAATATTTACAAAAGTATAAAATTGTTTCATTTTTATAAAAATGTTTCCGATTGTAAAACATAAACAAATTTTATCAATATATACTACTATGAATTTCTACATTCTTTATTTCATGGTCAATGAAATATTTTCGTTTAGTTAAGACACAATAAATGCCATTTTTGATTTATCAAAGTTTTTAGCATCGGTAAATGTCACAAAATTTGACTCTAAAATATGACATACCTATAATTAAGCATTATTCTGTTGCAAGTTACGCCACTCGTTAATTAGAAAGGAAACATTCCTATTCCATGTTAAGTGTATCCTGATCTTTAAGCGTGCTTTCAAATTATCTATATAAACTAAACTCATGGCACAACAGTAGAAATGTGGGCCAAGGCTTGTGGTGCCCATCTCCGCAAAATTGACTGTGGGTTTGAGGTGTCATACAGCCTATTTCTCGGTCAACCTTAGGTGGTCAACCTGACGCGGGACGTGGGACACTCATAGTTCCTAATCATGCTTGGTCTTTATTTTATCGACCCAGTCAAATGATGAATGGCTTAGTCGACCTTGCCCTGTCACAGGGCTGAACCCTGGACCTGTGGTGTGACAGCTTGAAGCTGTTAACCACTAAGCCACCGGGCGTCTCAAATGATTTATATACGAAGTGTAAATATTGCTTGTTATCTTAATTTTTGATTTTGGGAAACGAGTGGTATTTTAAAAAATATTTATCTGTTGTCATACCAAAAATGTATGATTTCTTCTTCTCACTATAATTGAATCTTATTCTCCTAAACCACTACATTGAATTAACAGATATTCCTCAACATAAATTTAAGCATTAGAAATAAAATTTTCTCACAGCATAATCCCATGTTTTACGATAAATCTGATAGTTTCTTCATTTCTTACAATTGGTCAATTCAAACATAGTTCATAGGACTATGAATTTCCCAAAACTCGGAATCTTTTAACCGATGGATCTACGGGATACTACAGAATTGACTCTTACATTTCTGAAGGTGGTCACTAATAAGGAAGTGATGGGTAGGTTCGGCGCGAAGGTGGCAATAAATTGGGGTGATTTTCTAGTTGTCAGTAGACGCCATTTGTGGATCCGGTGAACATAGTGGTTTCATTATCAATGCGTTCTTTAAAAACAACGAATGCGCAACCGCGACATAGGGGGCATTTAGGGCGCCCTTCGGGCTTTATGCAACTGGTGCTGTTCCTGATCGAAATCCAATCGTGCGATCGGTTCCAAATGAGAGAGCTAGTGGGTCTGCATTTCCATGGGAACCAAGTAGCCGTCCTCGGAACATTAGAACACCTAAAAATGTGCAACTATTCTTTCAAACTAGTCCGCTTTTCGTGAAGAAATTGCCGCTGTTTCCCCAGAGATGACCAAAAAAGAGAAAACTTAAGAGAGCAGCTTTGGCAGTGCATCGCAAATAACGGGCATCGCCTGAGTGATGTTATATTCAAAACCTAGTGAAAAAAACTAGATTTATAAAACTTTTTGAATATATAAATATTGTTTCTGTAAATTGTTTCGTTCATTTTGTACTACCATTTGGAAATGTGGAGTCAATCCTACCGCACTCTGTACTTTCATATAACTCCTTCGGATATACATTCATGACGTATTTTTGAACACTGGGGGGGGGGGTCATCAAATGTGAGTAAATAATTGATCTGAAAATGCCAAATTATAAAATTCATGCGAACATTTTGTTTTAAGTCTAGAATAACTCCTGTGACTTATCTGGCGATTTGTTAATGTTAGTTAAATTCTTATTTAACAGTCTTAAAATTACTTTTTGAGAAACCATTATCATAAATTATAAATACAGGGTCTGTCCAGAAAGTAATGAGACTGAATTTTTTGCGTCAAACAGAAGACCAAATGGGCGGAGTTTGCGGACGTTACGGGTGGTGGGGGCTGTCAGCTGTCCTGTGGAAGTCAGTCTGGTTTTGATCTTTTGCATCGCACGTATCGTCCGTGAAGTAGACACGTGTTTGAAAGTGGCTTTAGGTTTGCAGAATGCAGCGAAGTGTCGAGCAGCGATACGCCATAAATTTTTGTGTAAAACTAAACATATTGGCTACCGGGACACTTAATATCTTACAAGAAGCCTTCGAGAAGGATTATTTGTCCAAGGTTCAAATGTTTAGGTAGCACATAGCCTTCGGAAGTGAGAACATCGGTGACGAACAACGCGCTGGACTTCTATCAAGTTCTCGAACTTCAGACAATGTAGCTAAAATCAAAGCGCTTTTGGACTCTGTTCGTCGTATGAGTGTCTTAATGATTGCGGAGACGTTGAGACTTACAAAAGGTTGAAGAATCGAATCGAGCTCGCCTTCCCAGAGCTCACAAACAATTGGATTCTGCACCACGACAAAGCACCGTCCACACCTCCTTCAAAGTGACTCAGTTCCTGGCAAAACACAGCGTCGCAACGCTGCCTACCCTACATCCCCTATATCCCCTACATCGTTTTGACAATCTGGAAAACTTGCAGAAAAACGTAACGTGCGTTCTGCACAGAATTCCAGTTGAAGACTTCTAGGCGGCATGAATGCAAAGGTGTATTAATGCAGGATGATTCTATTTTGAGGAATATTAAGTGTCTATAAAATTATTTTCAAATAAACAAATTTTATGGAATCAGTCTCATTACTTTCTGAACAGACCCTGTATGATGCAATAAATGACTCTCTTCTTAGATCTGAAGTACCACAGTTTATTCCTGTAGTTTTAAATGCATGTTTTCAGCAATTTTGGTCACAATAATCATTTTTTTTAAGCATATGATTTCAATATATGTAATTTTGATAGATATCTTCTCCGACTTAAAGTCTGTGTGAAAGTTAATAATATAGATTTGGTGTAGATAAACGCGAGAATAATGCAACGGTATTACAATTATTTATAAGATTATATAAATTTATTTAAGTGTGAGTATATAAAATTTAAAAGACAAGCAAAAGTTAAAAGAAATTTGAATTTGTTATAAGATTTTCGTTTTTGGATTAAAAAATTTTGGAATATTATTATAATCAGGTTTGCATTTACTGTAAGGTAATAATCAGATTGTTGTTAGCATTATTTAAAAAGTGTTAATGAAACACTTATTATATATATATATATTTTATTTAAAGTACTTAAAATTAGAAAGAATAACAGACATTATTACGACTTTCTTTCAGTGTTAAATAATCTTCAAAGAAGATGAAAATATTTTAAATTATAAATGCCTGAACTTAGTATTTATCAAGTTTACGAAAAAAATTTAGGCATTTAATTTGAGAGCAAACAATAAAATTTTCAAAACAACAACAAAATCAAAACCTTTGTGCATCAAACTAAAGTAATAAAAATTTCAAAAACTATCACTTTTAGAGCCAGGAAGGTAAAATGATTTTAAAATTTAATTTTAAGGAATATCTCTAGGTTTTATAGTAGATAGAAATCTATAAAAAAATTTCAGCAAATTTGTACTTTATCAATTTAACATCTGTGTTTGGATATTAAGTTAGAAACTTTTCATATCTTGCGATAAATTATACTTATTTTTTACTAAATTATTTACCCACAGTCGTTAAGTATATTATCTGTTATAAATAATGAACGCAAAGTGAGAAAGTTGGGATCAGTATCATATAGTAATATTAGATAGTTTGTTTAAAATGACTTATGTTATCTTGTTTTACATTATTTTCTGTTTTACGACTATAAAAGCTTATTTTTACAGCGCATTCGCTAACATTATTAAAAAGGAAAAAAAGCTGCTACGAATTTTAAAACTTCCAATGTGACCATTTCGGGCTTTAAAGAAACTTCTTTTCCACGCTCTACAGACACTTGACAGTTCTGAATATTTTATTGTGAGAGCCCCTTATAGGTGAACCAGAATCTTTTCCTCTAAGGGGATAGGTATAGGAATGTCCATGCCTTTCGTGGGATGCGAACCCGAGCCCACTCCGTGGGAGATCATAATGCTTACCATCTTACCATGCGGGTGGATATAGAAGGTTAACACGAGGAAACAATTATTATTAAACGTCAACTATTTAAACAGGTAATTCATTTTAATATGATGTCGTTTTTTGTTTGTTTTGAGTTAAAGTACACTCACATCTGAGCAGAAAAAAAAGGGAAAAAATTTGAATATTTATCAATTTTTTTATTTCGAGTTTCAGAAAAAGTATAATAATTTAAGATATGCATAAACCTATCTGGCGGAGAAAAGCTTTAAATGTCTATACAACAACTGAAATATATCTGCTTGTTCACGCGCCGCAAAGTTAGTAATGGGATATAAACAAATTGAATCGGAAGAGAATCTCTAAAATGATTAAAAAGCGTGTAATTTCTCTCAAATAATTCGCTTTTGCAAACATAAGTGTTAAGTTATTAGGAAAGATGACTAGCATAGTTGCTTTAATCAGCTTTATCAGAGAAAATCAAGCTTTATTTACAGCATTAACTATATATATTAAGTAAAATATTGAAAACGAGGAGCGCCTACGAGACTGGCCTGTCTTGTAAACACATTCACACGGCAGAGAGACAAGAGGCGAAGTGCAGGCATAAGTACGCCAACCGAAACGGCGGCTGAGCTCAATCGCTGCATTTGTCGACGAACATGGAATGAGAATTGAATATCCCAACAATAAGTTTTGAAACACTGCTGTTCTGATAGTGCTAAAATATCTTAAACTCAGAATGATGATGTCTATAAATTATATTCTTTAAATGTAAATAACAAATGATATCAGTTCTTTAGGTTAAAAAGTTATCCATATCTTAGTGCAGCTGAAGAAATTCAGATCTCTTTGGCTAATAGATTAGAAAGGAAAAAAAAAAACTGATTCTATCATCGAGAAACATTAGTGATAACGCAAGGTTTTAGAATATATCAAAAATGAGCCATTGTGTAATAATTTCTCCTTTTTATGATATAAACATATTTTTTTTTACTTTGTATAACAAAAAAAATTACATCGCATCATGTTCCTGCAAAATATTTCTTGCTCAAAAATTTCTTCAACGTGTTGTTATATATAAAAAAATTTAGATGTCAATTTATTGTGTGTAATGTATGCATTTTTGGTTGCATACAACTATTGACAACACAAGCAAAATCCCCCCCCCCCCCCACATTCCCAGAAATATGAAACTGTTTGCATCTTTGAGAATGCACAAGCCCTTCGTATAAAATAAAGATTTTAAAGTAAGCATGACAATATGTCAATAAAACTTTTCTTAGCTGATCGTAAAAGAGGTCTGCGAAAAATGCATTCTACAGCAAAATCATATAAAAGTCAATCCATTAATCATCAACCGTTCAAAAACTATATTTTTTGAAAGCGATTTCAATTTTCTCTTATCTTTATTTTGCATTAATTTCTTAATTAAAAAAGGTACTTTACATAAAAAAAGTTATTTCATTCTTCTGGATTGATTCTATTGATCGAATTTTGCACTGGAGAAAGCGTATTTGAAACGCATGAAATTGATCCCCTTCTATTAATATCTTTCCACGAATGATACCATGTTCCTTCAGAGTGTTCAAGCATATCTATTACCTCATTTACCTCAAGGTATACATTGCGGAATATCTTATTTTTTCCACGCTGTTTCACTCTTAGGAACATAACAACTTTCTGACTCTATATTCCTGTTTTATTAGTTTAATCGATTTCCTATTAGATATTTAATACATAGCTCAGTTAAGATCCCCTTTTTTATCTTCGTTCATTATTTATAAACGATCTGTTTATTATTTTTTCTTTTTTTTCACTAGACAACATATGTGGTACATTTTTTATAGTCAATATTTTTATAGATTTTTTTTAAAGAAAAACTTTATCTACGGAAAATTTACGTCTAAATGTGCTTTTGTGTAAACAAATATCCTGGCTGCAAAATTCAAGGGCGTAAAAATCATGTCAGATTTGTCTGGAAGTTTTTAACAAACATCGATATCATTTGAAACACAGTCTACTTATACCTCTGAAAGGTAAAAATTCGCATAAATTCATATTTCTTGAAACCCTAATATACAGGATGGACTCCCACATTCCTGAAAGCCACTGGTAAGGAAGTGGTAGGGATAGGACGGCGAGGAAGGTGGCAACAGTTCTGACGTATTTTCTAGTTGTCAGTAGACACCATGAGCTGGTCCGGTGAACATCGCGGTTTCGTTATCGAGGAATTCTCTTAAAATAACAATTCTGTAACGACGATACAGCGGGTATTTAGAACGTGGTACGGGCTCTATGGAACTGATGCCGGCCCTGATCGAAATGCAATCCTGAAATGAATTTGAAACGTGAGAGGGAGAAGGTTTATCTGCATTACCGAGGAAACTGAGTGGTTGTCTTTGGGACGTAAGGACACTTGAATATGTTCAACGAGTAAGAAATTCAATTTACCGTGAGGAAGATTCCGCCATTCCCCCAGAGATGACCAACAGAGAGATGGAAATTTTACAGAACGGCTTCGGTAGTGCATCGAAAATAAGGGAGACCACCTGAGTAAGGGACGGCACCAAGTGATGTTATTTTCAAAACCCAGAGGAAAAAAACTACATTATAAGTGTTTTTCGAAAACATAAAGGTTTTTCTGTAAAATTGTTTCATTTGCTTTTTAATTACCCTTTAGAAAATGGGTGTCCATTCTGCCTTACTTTGCATGTTCATTTAAGATTTCTGTACTGGAAAGTAAATTAAAATTGTATCACCTTAATCTCAGTTGGGGACTTATATTAAATTGAGGCAATTTTATCTAACGTTTTGCATTTAAATTTCGACCTTCGCGACAATAGCTTATTTTCTTTTATTACCCTTTAATTCCTTCAGGTAGTATTATTCATTAATCCATTACTTATTTTCTAAACTTAGCAATGTAAGTTTTTGTCTTAGTTTCAAAAGTAAAATATTGACTAATTTAATTAAAGATCGTGTCTATACTTGCAGGATCAATTAACCAATTACAATAGAGGATACACTAAATCAGAAACTGTAAATTCCATGCAATGAAGATTCATGTTTAAAATTTCACGTTTTATTAGAAACATCTATGCTACCAGGAAATTGCGAAATAAAACACTTAAACCATGCAATTTTTGTTTAACTTAGATTCCTGGTCCTCTTTATCAAATGAAAATTTCTCATTAATGCAAACATTGAACGTCTGGATCATCTTATTTCATCATATATCTAAACATAATTTTTACCAGCAAACTTCGAGTTCTTACCATAATGTGTGTTGCACATAATTACGTATGAATTATAACTTTATATAGACATCATGAGAAATACATCATTATGTAGCTGGAAATACATGAAATGAGGTTCATTTTATAATATGTTCTTTTCTGAGGCTTTCCAAGAAAGTAATAAATGTTAAGAAAATAGAATGCATTAGTCAAAAATTATGTCTCCTTCTGGTTAGGAAGCCGTGGTATAATCGCCATATAAGATTAAAAATAAATTATAAAGTCCATTCTAAACACATTTCATTGCTAAATGTTTATGATATGAGAGTATTAAACTTTACTACTCGTTTCTAACACTGTATTAATGACAGGCACGCTACTAACCGTATCGCGAAAGCATTTTCTTGCTTGAGTTAAATTATTCTACCTCAATAAACAGTTCACATTAAACTATGCACCTTGTTTGGCAATGTGGACAACACAACTAAGAATTTACATACATTCAAAGAAGAAATTCCACATGCTTGTCACAAATCATGTCTTTTTACATATCTACATGCTTGTCATTTTACTTTTTTGTGATGAGTGGTATGCGTAGAATTCTTAGACTATTTCCTGGGATATAATTTCCTTTTCCAGTCCAAGTTTATTGCATGCATTTATAAGTATAATAAAGGAATTTTTCCATGTTTGTTTGTGCACATAGGCTGCATTCAAGAGTCATTTTCATTGGTATTTGTTCTGTCTCAGACGTTCCCATGTATGATTATTTTATATATTATCTTCTGGCCCGAACGATTTTTACTCAGAATAGGGCTAATCCAGCTACAAAATAGGGCTAATATACTTGATTATTACTAATATACTTGATTATACTTGATTATTTATTAGTCAAAATAGGGCTAATATACTTGAATTTCTATTATTTGCTATACATTTATTTATAGTAACTCAAGTTGGAGTACTTACATCTTCGGAATGTCATAATTACGTCATGCAACAGATAATATCGTAATCCATTTCTCTCGTATTTCCACTATCACGTCTGAAACGGAATGTTATGAAAATTCCATTCTGTATCAGATTCTACCTATTTTTTTATTCAGGTGATACATTTTTCGCAAGCTTAAATTGAACAGCGTTGTTGATCAGCTTATTATTATTCTAGTCGTTTCGGTCACAATGCAATAACTAATCTGTGTAGATATTCCTATATTAAAAATATTTCCCCCTTCAGAACGCAGACTATTTTCAATTAAATCTAACTTTCTGGTTGTAATTTTTTTATATTAACACTAGAAAGGCAACTGCCGTCATTTTGGCGGTTTCAGATAAACTATTCAGCACTATCTCTGTATTTATGTCCTCAGGCTTCTGAAATTTTATGATTTTTTTCTAATTTCACGCAAAATACACACACACATTTACAAAGTTATATTCGATAGTAAAGAGGAGGAGAAAATGTGTTATATACCCACTAAGACTGAAAGCCGTGAATTTGACGTCAATATTGAAAACAGGCAGAAATCTTTAAAATAATACCGGAAAAATGTTAGTTATTTTTCGTCTCTTCCCCCTTTTGCAAATAGCAGAAATATTTGCTCTTCGGAAATATTGGTGTTGAAAAGTAAGGACTGTACAAACCATGCTTATGTTTTTACGGATAAACCATACCAGGTTGCCAGCTCGGCATACCTGCATAAAAATATATCTAAATATATACTAATTTATTATGTATTGGTATAAAATAGTTCAAAATGTAAAGTATTTAACCATTTTTTTTAATAAATATTTTAAATTCTTCATTTTATTTTCAAAATGACGGCGATCAGTGTTTTTAGTAAGAAAAAAAATTCCCGTCTTTCTAGTGTTAACATCTCTTATATATGAATGGTGTAGTATGGTACTAAAAAAATCTTGCAACCATGAAGAGTAGGTTTCTTATTTATTCATTCGCATAAATGATTTTATCGAGCTGATCACAATAGTACAATATATTTGCTATAGGTCTAGAGTTATGAAAATTTAAGAATTAGGACAATTATTTTTTCCTCAACGTTATATCTAAACTGACAAGGGTGTTAAAAGCCGTGCGATGTATAAAACAACTTTGAAAATTTGAATGGTTATAAGAAACTTCATTAGCGAGAAGTAAAAAAAAGTAATATTCAAAATTTATCTCATCGAAAACAAAATTCACCGCCAAAACATGCTGACATCTTTGTAATTTTTAAGATATCACTTTACGCCAGTGAGTAATTTTCATTGAAGGCATGAAATTAAAACTGTTCAAAATCTTTCTGTATTATAATACATGTCAACACCAAAAAAAAAAAACACGATTTAAAAAAGAAATCCTTAAGTCCATAATATAAACAAGGGAAAGAATAGTGATTAAATACTTGTCAGTATTTACTGTAATTAATCAAGTGTTAAAAACAGAATATAATTAAAATTCTATGAAATTAATATTTAAAGATACTTCCACTAAACAATGCTGCTATGTCAAGTATTAGAATGACCGAAAACACAGTCTTGTAATAGAGGCACATTAAGTTTCTGACAAAGGGTTTTTTAAGCCCAGCTTGCAATTTTATTTTTAATATAAAATCGCAGATCACTGAAACAAAAAAAAACTGAAATCACTTGAAGTTTGTTTGATTTAAAGAATTCTAATGATCATTGTGAGAGATAATAGAAGGAATAACCCATCTTATTAATAGATTAAGAGGTAATTACATCTTTAAGAGTTATATTATTATTTTGGAATTAAATAATCGTATATAAAAATATTTAAAAAAATTTAAAAAGTAAGATGATAACTTTACTACAGTTTGAGAGAAATTATAAAAATTGTGAAAAATATTTCCTAAATTTATCATTTTTGTAACAAGTAAATCAAAACTTTTATAAATAGGATATGATTACTTTTTATTAATCCCAACTTAAAACGAACAAAGGAAAAGAAAAGAAACTACAAAAACTAGAATTTTTTAAAAAGTTAAATTACTTTCAAAACACATTAGCAGATAGAAATTATTTGCGGCCACGATATCAAGACTAAAGCTATACTCATTTTGAAAATATAATGCTATACAGTCTACAATAGTGTAATAATTTACAAAGAACGAAAAAAGGAGAGATTGTTCGACGAGACATGATATTGACTTGAATATTACGCACCATTTTTAATATTCCAAAAGTAAATAAAAGTTTCAAATGTGTGGTAGAGATAAAACAAGCACTCTTTAGCAATTGAATGGCAGGATTTTCTATCTTAAACTAATATTAGAAAAGCAAATCCAAGAGATAAGATTATCTATAGATTCCAGGGACATCATGCTAATTCCATTGCTATTATTCCGAATTTTAAAAAAAACATAGATTAATAACGAGCAAATAATAATTTTTCATACATTAATCTTTTAATAATTTGTGCTAACATGTATTAATGACAGCAGAAAATTTAAAATCTTATTTCAAATGTCTTAATTCAAATATCATAAATATTAAAGGTACATCACTAGAATGTCAATTCAAATATCCTGGCAGAGAAAGTTGGAGGTACTGATAGTAGGAATAAAAAGCTGAAGAAAATTGAATTAAAGTTTCTTTTCATATCTACGTCCGCAACGTGGGAAAATATTATTAAGAGTTCCTACGAAGTAATTTTAAAATTACGCTCAGTTATGTAGTTTGCTCTCTCTTTGGAATTACAGCTACTGCTTCATATTTAATATAAACAAACAATAAAGTTAAAAAAATCCAAATATTGCTTATACAGATAAATCAAAAGGATAAAAAATGATGTAAACAATGTAAAAAAACGAAAAAAATACATCAGGGACCTATTTTTTGGGCTATGCATTATAAAATAATAGTAAAAAACACTAATTCAAAAAATATTAATCTCACATTTTGAAATGTTTTGATTATTTATCAACAAATCAATCCTGTTGCAAGATGCTACAAAGAAAATGGCGGTATGAAAGTCCAACAAATCCGCAGATCAATTAGGTTTGCATTTACACTCAATAATTACCGGCTTCAAGATACGTTAATTAATTTTCAATACTTTTATTTACGATAAAGCTTAGTTAATTTGTTGTAACTGTTGAACGAATTTCAGTATTCACCAATGGTTTTTCTGAATTACTTTTGTTAATTTTTGATTTTCGAAAATTAGAAAAACAATTTAATGTATATCAGTGCTGTTAATGTTAATTTATTACGTCTTAAACAAAATAATACTTTTAGTATTTTAAATCACTCCCATGTTAAATCAGTATATCGTTAAATCAGTTTAACATTATAATCAATATTTTCTTTTAGTTTTTTATAGATTATCATATTTATTGAGTTTAATCATTATCATTATTTCCTTATTTCCCATCATATCATTATCAATAGATTTTTTGACTTTCGAAAATTAGACGAACAATTTAATGTGTATCAGTCGTAATGAGTATTACGACTGATTCACATTAAATTGTCAATACATTAATTAATGTGTATTAGTCTTGTCTGGTAGAAGTTATATACTATTCCCATGTTAAATCAGTTTAGCGTTATAATCAATATTGTCTTTTAGTTTGTTATAGATTATCATATTTATTGCGTTTAAATATTCCCCAAAGGAAAATTTTTTATCAAACAATATCAAAAATAAATCAATAAATCATTTTCTAAAATACTTCACCATTATCATTATTTCCTTATTTCCCATCATATCATTATCAGTTGTTTTTTCGACTTTCGAAAATTAGACGAACAATTTAATGTTTGTCAGTCGTAATGGGTATAACGACTGATACACATTAAATTGTTACATTATTTAATGTGTATCAGTCTTGTCTGGTAGAAGTTACGTCTTAAAAAAATAATGTATTTAGTATTTTAAACTATCCCCATGTTAAATCAGCTTCCTTATAATCAATATTTTATTTTACTCTGCAATATTATTATATATATTGCGTTTCAATATTCCACGAAGGGAATTATTTACATCAAATAATATCGAAAAATAAATCAATAAAACATACTATCAAATACTTCATCATTATCATTATTCCATTATTTCGCATCACATCATTATCATTATTCCATTATTTCGCATCACATCATTATCTATTGAATTTTGATCTTCGAAAATTAGACAAATTTTATGTGAATCCGTGGTGTATGTAGGGCAGTTCTTACGTCTTAAACTGCAACAAAATGATACATTGAATGTTTTTAAACCCTTCCCATATTAAATTAATATAACACTTTTTAACGTTGCAATCAATTTTTACTTTTAGATTGTTATACGTTATCATATTCATTGCGTTTCAATATTCCTCAAAGGAAATTATCTCCGTCAAACAATATCGAAAAATAAATCAATGAAACATACTTCAAAATACTGCATCATTATCATTTTACTATTTTCATACTCATAGAAATATACAGCTTCAAATACTCTAACACTATTCAATTTTCCATTGAATTTTCGGAAGCTCTTCTTAACGACAATTATTAAAGCTTACCCTTTGGACATATTGCCTTGTTTACAGCTCCTTTGGAATTCACAATAGGTCACCGGTTATCAAAGGACTGGATTTCAGTATGTGTTAGCTTGCTGAAGTGTTGATCTAAGTTCGGAAATTTGTGCTCATAATGAAAGTACATATGTTAGACTAACATTAATCACTATACGATGAGAATGTAACTGGGTAGGGAAACAAATGATTTTAAAAAGAACGCAAAGAGGACTAAACAATTAAGATTAAAATATATCACTAAAATTATTTCACATTTAATTGTAGAGAAATAAAGGGCTGATTGATAGTAAAGGATTGATAATAAAGAATATTGTTGATACATATTAAAATCTTAATACGTGAAAAGTGATTATTTAGAAATTGAAAATGGAACGTTATCCTCTCAAGATTAAAAATTCAAGAGGATAATGTTCAATTAACGTTAAAATATTTGGACTATTAAATAACAGTATTATAATATACACTTATCAGGTCTTGGATTCGAATACTAGTCTTTTCACCTCAAATTCCACGTGAGGGAATGGACATATTTAAAGTACTTCCCTAACAGTATATCTTCTTATTCTATATAATTTATAGATCTTCAATATAATTTCTAATAGATTCAATATAATTTCTAGATCAAGAAAAATATAATATATCAAATTCCTCCATCGCATGTCCATACGCAAACAAAAATAATCATAACGTTTCAAACCTGAAAAATTTATTACTTAATGAGGAAATTTAATTTGAATGCATCCATAATAAATCAAGAAAAACAATTGTGCTTGATTAAGTTTTTAAACATGAAAATTTGTCATAAGAATTTATATACAGGTATAGTTAACGGTTTTCTAAGTAATCAAGTCCAAACTGTATCACGATTTTATAATTTCTCACTATAAATAATATAGAACTTCATTGTGTAGTAATGATAAATTTTTATCCCCTCTCCTCTCTCTCCCTCACTATATATATATATATATATATATATATATATATATATATATATAATTATTGTTCCACTTTGAAATGGTCATAAAAGGAAAACTAAGTTTAAAGAAGGTCATGGGAATTTCTTTCCCCCCCCCCCCCCCATAAAAAAAAAAAAACTCACAAACAGGGGGGAAATGGTGCTGTATGCAGTATTGTTAAACGAAATAAGACATGAAGACATTGTGTTTAACAATATTGCATACAGAGCCATTTCACCCGGGTGGTGAGTTTTTGAACTTTTTTTTTTGTCGGAAAAGAAATTCCCATGACCTCCTTTGAACTATTATCAAGTTTGATAACATTTGGGCCAGTAATCTTCTTTTTATGACCATTTCAAAGTGGAACTTTAATTACAACCACCCTGTATATATATATATATATATATATATATATATATATATACACATACATATACATATACATATATATATATATATATATATATATATATATATATATATATACAGATAGTGGACAAAATAATACGAACACCTGTGAAATAATGGAAAATCTTTATTAATAGGGGGTTGGATCACCCTTTGACTGAAGTACAGATTTAATGCGACGTGGGATAGATGCATAAAGGTCATGGACAATATTTAAAGGAATATTAAGCCAATCCTCCTGCAGAGCGGTATCTAATTATGAAAGTTCGGATGGAGGTGGAAATCGGGAACGAAGTTTGAACTCCAAATATCGACATAAATGTTCAATAATATTCAAGTCCAGAGACTGAGGGGGCCAGGCGAGATGTTCAACTGCATCGTCATGCTCTTCGAACCATACTTGAACGCACCTAGCAGTGTGGATAGGGGCGTTGTCGTCTTGAAAAAGCGGTCGCACTCCAGAGAATACAATCTGGACAAAAGGATGGACATGATCCCCTAGAACGCATAGATAGTGATTGGATTTGATCCTCCCATGCAGAATAACAAGTGGCCCAAGACCGCGCCAAGATATCGTACCCCATACCATAATGGAGCCACCCCCATGCTTCACAGTCGGCAAGAGGCATTCAGGATGCAACGCTTCTTTGGGCGTTCTCCAGACATAAACGCGTCCGGTCGTCTGAAATAGGGTGAATGACGATTCATCTGACCATATTACCTTTTGCCACTGCTGTAGGGACCAGCCTTTGTTATCTCTGCACCATTGCCTTCGCTTGAAAGCATTAGTTGCTGTCACCAAGGGTTTACGAATTGCCACTCTGCCATAAATGTTCGCAGCATGAAGTTCCCTTTTGACAGTTTTTGTTGAAACGGGGTCCTGGAGATGACTGTTCATTTCGGATGTTATCTCAGATAACGATTGCTTGTGCTTACGGGCTACTATGCGCTTCAAGACCCGTCTATCCCTATCAGAAAGCTTGGACTTTCGGCCACTGTTGTGCTTTGAAGACGTCGTCTTACTCTCTTCCGTGTACGCTGTCATAACGGCTGATACCGTACTCCTTGCAAACCCCAAAAGGTTTGCTGTTTCCGTAACCGATGCTCCACTTAAACGCGCTCCAACTATCATTCCTCTTTGGAACTCTGACAGGTCTGACATTTCAACTTATCACAGATAGTTCGATAGAAGCATGCAACGTAGGTGACTGCTGTTGAGAGACTGATACATTCCTCTTCACGCTCACTAGGTGGCAGACTTCTGTTGGAGGTGGCGCGGCTGTACTGAAGGTGTGAAATACGTCATACTTTTTCACAGGTGTTCGTATTATTTTGTACTCCATCTGTATATGTAATGAAAGTGAAGTAAACTCGGGGTGTAGTCGTTGAGTTTGTGGTGCTCCATGGTCTACATTTTCAGCTTACATTTTAGAAAGATTAATTACTAATTAAATATTCAATGAATCACGTTAACTTATGCATTGAATCGCTTCGTATCAGCAAACATCACAGCAAACTCTGATTGGCTGCGTAAGCAGTTATAAGCCACACTCAGACCGATGGGAGACAGAGGTTCTTAAGTTTTTAGTTTTTACCGTGTCACGGCTTGTTTGCTTTAGCCATTTGTCAGTTTGACTGACGTGTTTAAGTTGGAGGCTGAGGCGGTTGCTCCCTCTTTTACGACATATTTCAAATTATTTTAGATCTCTCGTGATGATTCAAGTCGATGTTACCAAAGCAGGTTTGCTCCAAACTTTAAACTGTGTATGTCGGCGTAATCTGCCAATAATAATACTTTGTCAATAAATTTGTTAAGATTTGTTAATGAGTTTGAATGACTGACTTATCCTCCACAATAGTGGTGGTATATACGCGCCACCATAAGTTCAGTTGAACGAGTGGCTGGCAATTTTCGTAGCTTAGGGGATGCAAGCACGGCGATTTCTCAGTGTCCCAGGATATTCGGGGTTTTTTGTGTAGTCGCGGAGTGCTGCTGGGGAAGACACATAGACAGGGAGTCCGGAGTGAAAAACGCACTTCCATCATCTTAAACTTCTTTTATTCTTGACTCAATCACTGGACAGCTTAAACATTGGTCTGCCTTGCACTAAGATACGGATGTATCACATTTTTGATAATCAAATACTCCGAATTCCGCCGGAGTTGTACATAATGATTAGAGAAAAAACGCAGCACAAAATTGGACATGTTTGTCGGACTAGAGCAGAACACACAAAAGCGCTAAAACCCTAGTTGGATGCCCTTGAGTCGGCACATTTAACTTTCCTAATTGGTTAGAACCTGACACCTGACCCTCACGCCACATGAGGCGTTAATTTCGTCATGGCTACTAGAACATTTCACGTTGCATAAGTCCTGTCGTCAAGTAGATTTAGGAAAAAACTAATAAATTATTTCGGTTATTCTTAGGTTAAATTTAGGTTGAGGGCCGAATATTCTATTGCGACAAGATTTAAGAATTTTGAATACTCGTTTTATTTAATAATAATGAAAGGCTATTGTTTCGTATATATATATATATATATATATATATATATATATATATATATATATATATATATATATATATATATATATATATATATATATATATATATATTTCTATATATATCTATATATAGATATATATATATCTATATATATATATATATATATATATTTCTATATATATCTATATATATATATATATATATATATATATATATATATATATATATATATATATATATATATATATATATATATATATATAGAGAGAGAGAGAGAGAGAGAGAGAGAGAGATAAACATATATATAACCAGATGGATGGAAAGAATACAAGATTCAGTAAGAATAAAGAAAAAATAATAGATGAAAAATAATGAAAATATGCATAATGCTGTTTAATAATTACAGGAAGGAGACATAAAAAGGTCCCTTCATAGAAATTTCGACAGGTTAAACCACAAAAAAAAAGAAATCAAGACCATTCAGAACCGGTATGGCAAAGCTATAGATTTCTGAATAAAATTTACTACAATTAAGAAAACATTTAATTGGCACAAAATTCATTTGATACTGTACAGAACTTCAGCCACTAGCTTAAACTTTTATAAGAGTTGCAACAGGATAATTCTATTTAAAAAAATTCAGGGTTAGAAGCAATTTGCTGGCTTATTTATTTCATTTAATTTGCATTATTTCCATGTTGTGGTTTAGAATTTCATTTTGTTAACTTGACCGTAGCTAGATTTATTTAGCTTCTTATTTCAAAGGATAGGATTTTCTGTAACGGCATTAGTAGGATTAGCCTTCACAATACAAGGATTTCTAACTATTTCGGTTTGAGGATTTAGAAAGTATTAGATTCCGATCTTTTAAGTTTTTGCTTTCCGATTTTAATTTGATATGGATTAATTTCCTAACCACATTAATTTCCAGGATACTGTTGTAATTTACAACCGTATTTAAGAATAATTTATGCCCTTTATATGACGTCAATGCGTAGTACGATTGTGTCCTCTAATCAATCGTTTTATTCATCAAAAAGTCAATTTTCAAAGGCCTTATTATATATTTTTTATTATTTTATCGTTACATAATGCCTTTAGAAGTAAAAACTTATTCTTGAGTTTTAAAAATAAAGAAGTAATTTAATTTTTACATTGAATTCTTATAACTTTGTGGTATATTTAAATGAAATTTAGCTAACGATTATTAATTATGAAGTTTTTGAATTTGTGGAATGATTTTAATACGAAATCCTAGATCGTAATTTCTGATTTCATTTCATCAAGATAAGAAAGACTTATTTAATTAAAATCTTAGAGATTTCTCTTTTTTCGAGTTCTAGTATAAAAATTTACACTATTCTGCATCACAATTTTTTAACTATTTTATATTGATCATTGTTTTAAAAATAACTTATAATAAGATCTTTAAAATATATATTGGCCCAGTATTTCATTTCACAAGATCATTAATATTTTCACTAATATTTTGTCAATTTGTTTAAACCATGTAAATTTAGATCAAGCTATATATATATATTCTATCGTTTTAGTGCAAGTTAATTATAAATTGAAGGTGTTTGAAAGGCAAAATATTAGACACCGAGGTAGTACAGAAGAGATGACAAATTTATCCATAACATCCTAAATAAACATAAATACACGCATATAAACCATAAAAAATAATACTTTCATGCAACTAAAAGGTTTCAAACAAAATTTTAAAAAAGCCTTTCGCGGTTATTTTTTTTAAAGAATAACTGAGCATTCGTAGAGTATTGCATTTTTTCTCTTTTCATTAGAAAAATTATACAGTACAGCCTCGTTTATCCGGATCACCGGATATTCCGGATCCGATTTAGACATTATTTTTATTTAATGTTCACATTAAATAATAATTTTTAACTATGCTAGCAAGACCAGTAACCACATGTAGGCCAAAAATTTGCTTTTTAGTTTGATTCAATGTACAGTTCCTGCATAGATTGTACGATAAAAGTATGGTAGTAAACTGCCTTTTTTTGAGTTTAAGAAAGCTTTACTAGACTTGCCAATTCTTTGTTAAGAAATGATGTGAAAAGTTATTTTTATATTTCTTAATGTCTTGTACACAATACTCTGTAATTTAGCTCGAAAACAAATTTTTTTATCGTAATAAACATTAAGTCTGCTTAGTTAAGGATTTTGTTTTGCTTATTACCCATATTACCCGGATTATCCGGATTGCCTATGGTCCCAGTTAGTCTGAAAAAACGAGGTTTTACAGGACTTAATTTTTTTTTTCTTTTTAACGCGAGTAAATGTAGCACAACATACGAATTTTAACCACGCATAATCATATCGGTATTTGTTTATAACACTTTAGTATTTGATCACAACCCTCCTTTAATGATTTTAAAAGCTTCTGAATTAACATATATGTTTGTTTAAAGTTTTAGCTTCGTTAAAAATATAATACATAGGTACTCAGATTTCGTACTTAAAATAAGGAGCATTTTTAAAATTTTGTATTTGCAGTCATATGGTTGTGTAATTCAAGTTTTATAATTATCGAATTCTGAGAACTCTCTAAAAGATATACATATAAAAAATCAAAAATATAATTATTTTTTTATTTCGTGGTTCCATTCTGTATTATAGAAAACGTAGATATATTCAGAGGCTGATAACACGCATGTAAACCAAACGTATTATACAAAAATAAAAAAAAACACGTATTACGTGATTTTTTTAAATTTTGTATTTTGCAGCCATATGGTTGTTTAATTCAAGTTTTATACTTATCGAAGTCTGGAAACTCTCGAAAGATATACATATAAAAAATCAAAAATGTAATTATTTATCAACTTCATGGTTTAATTTTGTATTATAGAAAACTTAGATATATTCAGAGATTAATAACCTTTTTTGGTGTAAGTTTACGCTATGCTCAAATAACTCACTAAGATAGATAACTTTCTCACTTATTTCAACAAACTTGATTAATTAATAATTTGAACACAAAGCTTTGAAGTATTCAATTAAAAAATACATGCATCAAAAACCACACTACTTATATCAAACACTGAAGATTTCAAAATATCATTAACGAATAAACAAAAAATAATTGTATACTTTCTCTGAAGCAGTATAAATAATTGAGGGAATTCTTAAGCTCAGTTAATTATACCAAACTCTGAATGAAGGAAATTAATATCGCATCATTAATAATATTTAAAAAATCAAGTCACTCCAGTATTAGTTAATATAATACAGCTAAATGAAATTCTATGAAGTGGTTTTCTTCGAACCAAGTGTTTAATTAATTTATGTGCTTTATTTTAAAGTAAAAGGTCATTTTAAAAGGATATTTTGATGACGTAGAAAATAAAAATTTTGTGATTTATAGATATTTTCAAATGTGGCAATCATGATAAACATGTTCCGTACCAAAAATTAAACTAAATTCTCTGTAATTATTAATTATTGCATACATTCAGAGACAAAAACAGATCATTTCCACTGGCTATTTAATGACAGGGATAAATGTTTTCATAAGCATTTGTATTGTAATATTTGTGATGTCACTAGTGCCTAAAGAGCTATCGAATTTGAGTACCAGGAACTTCTACTCAAAGTAGATGAAGATCTACTTTGTTGTGTCATACAGTAACATACTCTTACAAGATTTTGTATTAATCGTCTAATTTGGGCTAATTCCGTATCAGCATCAATTGATTTTTTCAACTCTTCTTATATTTATCCAGTGGCTAGAGGTCTGGATATCTGTTGGGGCATTAGATGGTCAGAAGAGTTCGAGATGGTTCGAGATAATTATTAATACGTTTAAAAAAAATGTGTGTGTGGGGTGCGGTAGCCCAGTCGGCAAGAACAGCGGGCCAGTGATCTGAACGTTCCTGGTTCAATGCTCGTCGCTGCAAATCCACCGCCGTGTTCACTAATGGTGGTCGGGGCACGTAAAATAGGGCATAGCTACAATGTCCTCCAAGTTCCCAAATTTAGCTCTGGAGTTGCGGGGTTGAGTGTTCCGGTCTCGTCACTTGACTCGGTTCAAAATTACGGGACGGGTCATTTAGCCAAATCAGACTCTGACCCTTGTGGTGCTAATTCAAAATAGGAGCCACACCTCCATCGTCCATAGCCTTCGGGACTTGATCTGATGTTACTGTCGGTCAAGGGGCATAAGCAACAACAACAAAAACAACAAAAATGTGTGTTCCAAACAGTCAAAAATTCCAGATCCTTTATGTAGTAGATAAATGTCCTGAGGTCAGCCGAAAGACATATTTGATTGATGGTTCCTTTTGAGATCTACGATAGTATTTTTCAAAAAGAGGGCATTACATCATTCTAACTGGCTATTTAATCACAAGGATAAACGTTTTCATAAGAATTGGTATTTTAAAGGTAATGTCAGCATTTCCGCAGGTAAATTTTATAGCATTTTGAGCTGTCACTACTGCCCAAAGAACTATCGAATTTGAGTACCAGAAACTTATACAGATCTATTTTGTTGTGTAATACAGTACAACATACTCTGTAGGAGATATTGCATAGATCGTCTAATTTGGGCTAATTTCGTAGCAGCATCAACTCATTTTTCAACTCTTCAAACATTTATTAACTGACTAGAGGTCTGGATATCTATTGGTGTATTAGAGGGTTACAAAACTATTCAGATGTATAAGAAATATGTGTTCCAAACAGCCAAGGATTCCAAATGCCTTACAGAAAAATGTCCCGTTGTAAGCAGAAGGATATATGTTTGATGGTTGCTTTCGAGATTTACGATAGTATTTTGTGAATAAAGAGCTAAATTCACCTACACATTTAGCTTAAAGTCAATACAAAACAGTTACAGACATGCATAGCCTGCCGCACGACTTGAACCTGAAAATTTAGATTTCAAACACTAGCGCTCAAGTTCATAGGTCATCATACGGCATGACATATTTGAAAATACAAATTTTGATACGGCATGACAAATTTCAAAATACAAATTTCACTTATATTAGTGCATAGGGTTATATGTCCATAAACACAGTGTAAATAATATATACTAAAAGCGTACTTTACTAAATTATTTAAAGGTCGGAATAGATGAAAAATGCGTTGCAAGAATGAAAAATAGATTAAACGATCTTGCTTAGACAAAGGTTTCGTATCTTTCAATAATATTTTGCAAATCAATTCATGCTCCATGTTTCTCAGATTATCCTCATATGATGGACAATGTTCAGGCGTTGTTTATAACAAGGAAAAGAAATTCGACAACTAACAACCGATTCACACAGTCATGTTGAAGAGTATATCTGAATACTAATAACAGAAAGCAACGACACAAATACGGACTGGAAAGGAAAAATGAAAGTATAAGACTTTAATATCCAGTTGATTTTGGTTTAACACTTAACCTTTGTAATTAATTTTTCTTTAGTTTTCACAGACTCTTTTACAGGTAGTTTCAGGAAGAATATTTTGTGAAACGCAAAAATAACTCCAGTTTGGCATTATTTGGTAAAAAAAAAAAGGAAATTTCAAAACTGTGGAAAAGAAATTTATTTGTGATTATATGTATACAGCGTTATATACTGGTGCTTTCGACGAGCTTCTAAAGCTATTGCGGAATTATCTTCTTTTTGGATTTGTTACTAAATATTTTTTCTTCTTATTCTTATACAGATGGGGGTTAAAAAATAATAAAAACCTTGCAATAACCAGCCTCGACAAGGAAGTTCTATCCCACTACATTTATTTTAAAACGCATTAATTAATATCAAAACAAGGGATTGAGAATGTACAGAATATGCTAACAGAAAGAAAGTTGAATAATAATTGAGTGAAATTAAAATATTTATATTAAAATAATAGGACCAGCAAGAGATAGGAAATTCATAAATCCTGTCAGTAAAACCTAGAAATATTGCCAACAGATCATTGAAGATTTCCGTGGGAATCCTTTCTAGAAATGTAATAGATTAGGAGTGCCGTAAAATTAATGAAATCTCGACTTCATATGAATTTGTAGATTTTAATATGCTTCTGAAAATCCACAAACTAGAGCACCATATGAACGATTTCTCTGGGAAAGTTTCTGAAGTCGTAGATAAAAGGAAATCTGTTTCCGTAAATAATTTATTTAGTGGCACCATGGCTCCAAAGGTGGTTTGAGAAAACTAGTTTTCGAATCATTTAAGAGTAATCAAAATTTTTCAGGACTCACAAGGACGAATATTGCCTTATTGTAAATAATTATGTCTTTCATTCATAAGAAAATGTACGGGTTGAAATATTGTTTCTACATTTTTGCAGAGTAATTTTAATTCCAGACATTGATGGAGAAGGACAGTGATTTCCTTGTGTTTAATGGCAGAGCTAATTTTATTTAAGTCAAAGCTGAGGACAAGTGCACTTGATGTCCAATTTTAGCACCAACGATTTTATGCATTATTGATTAGTACTGTGAAATCTTATATTTTTAATGATATCCCGGTCAGTTTTTCCTTTAAACGTTTACCGGGATTTCTCAAAACTTTAATACTATTGAATGACAATCCGAAGTGTATAGTGATTACAGTAACAAGATCCCACTTCCTGGGCAGGTTTCACAACCCGGGCTAAAGTATTGTAACTATTGTGATGTGTCTTTATAGAAAGCAATGCTATTTTCCTTTTAGGATGCTCTCAAACTGAAGTAGCTAACGAAATTCCCACTGTATATGTATGAATTTTCTCAGGATAAGAGTTAGCCACAAGGAAATAAAAACTCACTTAAACGCCATAATCTCACATCGTATAGCACATGAAGCGCGTGATTTTGTGATATCTTATAAGCATTGTTTCTATTAAAATATATCTATTTCATATTTCATTTGATATTTAAGCAATTGTATTAAAACGTAAGTCAAATTTAGATCTAATTCTTTCGACATAAACCCTATGCCTTGCCAGCCTCACTGGTATTGTGAAGATCTCTTGTATCACTTTCCCCTCTCTCACAAGTAAAATTATTATAAAACAAGCAAACATTTAAAAATAAATAATGAAAAAGTATTTTGTTTTATTGAATCAGTAATCTATAAGATCCACAGTAAGGTAAAAAAATACAGTAAGCAAGATTGAAGACGAATTTTACACGCTATTTAATGCGATGAAATGTAATGTTACGAAACTGTTATCGCTCCAGAATATATATTCAGTACAGTCGAGATATATAACGCCGTCTGCAGCAGTTGCCATCTTACCGCATACAAACGGAACTTCCTAATACTTAAATTAATATGTCTATCATTTCGTAAGTTTTCTAGATCTCTTTCATATCCCAGAAATTTACCTTAATGAAATAAAGCATCCTGTAACTTTTAAGGTAAAAATGTTTATATATGTCTATATAGATGGTTAAGTACGGATAATTAAATTTAAACAGTTGTGTATAACTTTTTCGTATAGATTGATTAGATATTCATATTCCATTCATATCATATTCTTTAGTTACAAGAATTCTTTGCAGTGGTCGTGAGGTTCCTTTAAATACAAAATGAAAACTTTGAATTGATTATATTCGTAAGTTTATATGCCTATTATAGCAGAACATATTTCAAAAGTATATTTCAAAGCACTATTCTTAAAAATGTTTCTTGATTTTCAATATCTAAGCCAAATGTAGAAGATCCCTTTGTTCCAGAACTAATCCTATCATAAAAAGAAATTGCGATATTTTAAGACGATCACGTGGAAACACAGTTTCTGAGTCAGGTATTTTAATGCTAGCGATCCATATTAACCCCATGACCTTTTCCTCGAAGGTAAACATATTATGCCTAGATTATAGCTAACGTAAAATGGAATGAAAGGATATTAGTTTAGAGACGACAATTATTGAAGTGTATGCATTATTTACGCATTTCAACTGCAGTTATGTAAGTGGTTGTTCAGATATTCAACAATGAGGAACATAATTCGTATGATAATCGATTCAAAATTTGATACTGAAATAATAAGAAATATTTTTGCTTCAAGCAGCATGTTTCTATTCAGCTCTCTGAGAGCAATACAGTTGTAAAATTTTGTCAGGAATATATTTTGAATACATGGAAAGAATTGTAGAAGGAAAAAATTGTAAAAAAAATAATTGTACTGGAAAGAATCGTAATTATTATACTAACGATTCATTAACATGATCATTTAGACAACAATGGCAGTGAATTGTATGTTTCGTACTGTAAATAAAATTTTGATTCTTTTATAATGTGTAACAAATAGTTAGCGTTTTCCGTTTTTTTTCTTAAATTGAACAAAAATATCATAATTTCTGTATAAAATCTGTTAATGTTTGTAGTTTCAGAATTGCTTTTTGTGCAAGATTACTGCAAAGTACATGCAACATGTTATTTCGCATTAAATCTCAAATACACCTGTAGAAATACTTACAAAGAAAGGAATCTTTATATTAAGAAGGTAATTGAGTTAAAATATTTATTACCTATGTTATGACATAAGCAAAAAATATTTTCAATATTATATACCGGGTGGCCATAATTAAACTGACAGTGCTCACAGTGTTCTGTAGCGCGATCTATTTGCGAGAATGACGCCACATTTTGTAGGAAGATTAAACAAGACGGGGGACGAAGGATTCCGCAAAAAAATAAATTAGTTCCAAAAGTCACCGCTAGGGGAATATTTGGCGCTGTGTAATAGAAAATAGAGTGTTAACAAATGCAAATCAATCCGGCACTTCAGCAAAGACAATGCAAGGCATTGTCTTTGCTGAAGTGACGGAATGACAAAGCTGTTCAACATGTGGCGATATTTCTCTCCGGTAACAGAACAGGTTTCCAGTCCTGTCGGGGTAATGTTCTCATAGAAGAATAGATCTACGATAAATTCCGCTGTGAACCCACACCAAACAGTTACCTTTGGTGAATGTAAGGGAATTTCTGTGACTGCATGTGGTGATTTGTCATCCCATATTCGGCAGTTCTGGGTATTCACAGTTCCATGCAGGTAAAAATGGGCCTCGTCTCCCCATAAGATTTTCCACGGCCAAGCATCATCCACCTCCATTCTGGCAAGAAAAGTGAGAGCAAAAGTCAATCGCTTATCATGGTCGGGGTACAGTAACTCCTGTACACGGCTAATCTTGTACGGATAGAAGTTGATAATCTTTCGTAAGATTTTCCATACCGTACTGTAAGGCATATCCATATTCCGAGCTAATCCACGAGCGCTAGAGGTGGCAGCAATATTGTCTGGTCCTCTGTCGACAATTGCCGTGGCAACTGCTTCGATTGTATCCTGTGGTACAGGTTTTCGTCCTCTGTCTGACTGAACCTTCAGAGAACCTGTTTTCTCCACTGTGCCAATGGATGTAACGTGAAATTTGAATAAAGAACTTCTTCTGCTCAGCGTACGTGATATTGCAGATCATGAGACTTTATCGGTGTTTATGTAGATTTTACGCTTTTTTAAAAGTGTTGCCACATTGCACTTGAACTAAATAAGAAAATGTGCATAATAAAAGGTAATTTTATTCCGTATTAATTTGCATTTGTTAACACTCTATTTTCTATTACACAGCGCCAAATATTCCCCTAGCGGTGACTTTTGGAACTAATTTATTTTTTTGCGGAATCCTTCGTCCCCCGTCTTGTTTAATCTTCCTACAAAATGTGGCGTCATTCTCGCAAATAGATCGCGCTACAGAACACTGTGAGCACTGTCAGTTTAATTATGGCCACCCGGTACATATTAATAGCAATAGCAAAAACGTTTCAAGGAGAGAGAGAAGTTTCAGATCTTTTGATAACTTTAACGCTTTTACCACAATGTATTTTTTTATGTTTATTCTCATTTTGAAACTTGGATTGGTAGATTCGAACTTTGGATTGGTAGATTCGAACTTTGCCGTGGAAGGGTCCAGTTTTTTAGACATACACAATCTGAAATGATTCTTACTATCTGAAAATTCATTGCTAGATAACATCAGTGACTGGCAGCTAAATTCTGCCTTTTGCCGTTAATCATTTACATTTTGATCGAAAAATAAATGTTTTTGGGGAAAAAGGTGATGCTACATGGCTGAATATTCCCACTTTTATTTCTCTTCATCTCTGGATATCCTTCCCTAACACTTTATCAAAAACCATTAACCTTATAATTAGCTACTTGTTTTAGAAAAAAATGTGTGTTCATTTGGAACTTGATAAAAATGATGATATTTTTCTTTTTTTAAAGATGTTTTAAATAGTCAGTCACTGTTTTGAATATATTTTTTTCAAAAAATATACATCTAATTCCAAATCAGATTCTTATCAACCGTTTATTTTTTCCTTCCTCAACAATATCTAAAATTTGCAGAGATTACTTCTTAGCAATTCTAATCAAGCTTTCTTCTAGTTACCATCTAGATTTCAGAAAGTTTTTTTTTCTTAACACTAGAACCGCGGAACTTTCGATATACCTAGAACCGCGGAGCGGGTCATTTTGACCCTAGACTGTAAACTTATAAAATATGCACAAGCGCTTAATTTATTTAACTAAAACATTTTATTTTTTAAATAATAATCAATATTTCTCAGAATTTACATTAAATATTTTATATAAATCAAGAGAAATTAACTTAATTTTAAAAAATTGTATTATTTAAAATTTTATGTCCTTGAGTATAATAACATGTCTCTTTAAAAAAATATGACATAAATTTCCTAATTTCAATGGAAAAACAGAGTATCTCTTTTTAATATGTTTAGGCATAAATTCAAAAAATTTAAAATTTAAAATTTTATCAGTTACTAAAAATTTTATCAGTACTTAGTTTTACAGATTATAAAATCGAATTTACTGTATGCATTTTGTACAAAACTGAGTAATAAGTTTTGTACATTTTCCACAGATGGGTGCTTTACATTTTGAACAGATATCTAGAGTTTTATTTTCACGTTTCGAAATGTGGCATCGGACTCGTTTACGCTTAATTTTTGGTTGTCCGTCGTTTTCATTGGTTACTTCACATGCTCATTTTGCTACCTTTTTATGTTGGAAGAGAACAAACTTTTCTCGCAATTCTTCAACCAAGTCTTGAATGAATTGCCGTCTACTAATGGATTTTCCAGTCACAGCTTTATATAAAACCCAGGCATTTATTGCTGCAAGGTCCAAAATATTACAAAAAAACCTGCACCGGCCACCTACGTGAAGCAGACTTGACTGTATATTTCCTTGCCATTTGTTCAATCACGTCCACTCCGTATTTAGTTGCGTTGTAGAAAGCGATTGTATCAGGTAGTTTTTTTGGGTTATCTGCAATTTCTACTTTTGGATGGAGACTACTTAGCAACAAAACGTTTTTATCTTTTTTACCTTGATAAACAGTTAGACTCATGTCTTTATGGGTTAGTACCGTAGTCGAATACAATGTGGATTTTAATATTTTTACAGAGACTAGTATTTCTCTTCATGAGCGTTTTACAGTTCCTACAAGGCTAGTGTTTTTGGATTTCAATGCCTCTGCAAGCTTCAGTGTCATGAAATAGTTGTTCGTAGTGACATTTCTACCTTTGTTCTCATATGGACTTATTAGTCGCAACACTACACGTTCAGAAAGAGAAACGTTAGATGGACTTTGGTTATCTTTTTCAACATACGGGAATCCATTTATCCGATATTTTGAGTCAACTCTGCAGCCAACCAGAACTTGATTCCACACTTATCTGGTTTGTTTGGCATCTATTGGATAAACCTACACCTAGCTTTTGTAGGAAATAACTGTTCATCTAGAGTTACATTAGGACCTGGTGTATAGCTTGTCTTTCAATTTTCCCTCAAACGATTCCAGACATCCGAAATAAGGAAAAATTTGTCTGTCTCTAGACGCTTTGATCTTGTTCATTTTATGTAGAAGCGTAAAAATCCCATTATTTCACGAAACTGGTCTCTTGACATTGTATTTTGGAAAAATGGTGGTCCTCAGGTCTTTGACCACAAGCTATCCAGTTCAAGTCCTTTTGCACAATATATACCACGTGCATATAAAATTTATATAAAAGCATCTATTTCTTCTAATGTTATATTCCATTCTCCTTCCTGAATCTTCCGATGAGCTTCATCTTCAGTACATTTCTTTATGTGCTTCAATATCCATTCATCTATAAAAAGTCTCCAAGCACTTGAAGGACAGTTGTCGATAACTTTGCGTTTAGAATGTGGTGTTGGGCCCCCAACTTCTTTCAAAATATTACACTTTGATTTTCTTCCTCTATCGTTTGTTCCTAATTGAGCGACATTCCAAATTGTCCCATCTTTGCCATCTTCATTATTTCCAACTTTGAATGTTATTGTGGATTTCTTTTTCAAATTTCTTTGCGTGTGTGTATCTTTTCTTGGAATGTTTGATTTTTATTTTTTAATCAGATAAATTATCATCAGTATTGCGATGAGAAAGACCAGGGATTGTTAGAGCATTGCCAGAGTCATCTTCACTTTAATTTTATTCATCCGAATCCAAATTGTATTCATTAGCAGGCAGGTATTAATCCTCACTACTCAAAATCGAATATTGAGAAACCTTTTTCCGAACCTTCTGAATCCTTTTCAGATAATTGTTTTAAATATTCTAAAGCTTCCTGAACATCAAGTTTATGGCGTGGTGACATAGTTTTTATACATATACTAATTACAGAATAAAAACAACTTCAAAAAGTCTTCTAAATATTCGCAGTAATTTTTCACTGCATTCGAACGTAGTTCGTGTTTCAAACCTAATATAATGACCTTGACTGAAAAACCTTCACTATTTCCCCTTCTGGTACAGTCCATTTAAGGAATTCTAGGGTGGGGTAGAAGTATTTTACAGTTACAGTTCGAATAATTGCATCTGTTTTTCGTTATTTGCGCTTTAACATTTCTTACGGGTCAAATTGACCCGCTCCGCGGTTCTAGGTATAAGTGTTAATAATCGGAAAAATATTTATGTTACGAATTTTTAAATTTGGCAAATTGTTGTTCACCTTAAAATATTAAAAGTCATAAAAGGAATTGTTTTTCCAATCGATACTTTTCGCGTGGTGATAAATTAAACATCGTTTTGGGTCAAATTGACCCGCTCCGCGGTTCTAGTGTTAATTCATGTTATTCTATTTTGTTTCTTTTCAGTAATCAAGTTGAAAAGTAAACTCAGATTCCAATGGTTTTTGTCACTGGCAAATTAATGTTTTTTTGTAATTGAAGTAATATTTTTAATTTCCCTGTGTTATAAGTTTTGTATTTGTGTGTGCAATATCTACAAAAATTCCTTTTATGGCTGATATCAGTAGGTGTTTAGGTTGGACCACATCTCATGAGAAAGAATCGTTTTTACAGGCAAACACTGTGTGACTATGCTATCTTTCATAAAATGTTTTTACGACATGCCTGTAGACACAACGTGTCATATAACCCAGGACAATATGTATATTAGAAAACGCCATTTGCGCTCATGCATATATTTTTCTTTTTTTTTCTAATTTTAGTTAACAAGTGAAAGACTTATCTGACAAAAACTCATCCGTTGTTATTTGAATGCAAAATACATAATTGTAATTTTCCTCTCCTCATTTTCATCATTTTAATTTTCATATTATCAACTTAGAAAAAGAATGAAATTTATGTCGTAAGATATTATAACTAATTTACTGATTTTTTTTTTACTCAAGTGTTAAGAAAAAGGTCCAGTTTCAAAGTATTCGTCTTTAAATTAGATATTTATTAAGTTTCGATCCATTATTTCTAAATCTATGGTGTAAACACATGGACAGAAAACACCTATTATTACATAGAATTTTTTAAAAAATAGTTTTGCTAAATTATTAATGAATAATATCAATTTACTATTTTTACTTTACCAATCAGTAACGAACAATTGTTAAAAATTTTAGAAACTGTCCCTCCAACTTCATTTAAGAAATTACCGAGTATCTCTTACACAAAGAAAACATTATAGAAAGATCTAATTTAAGTTCGTAATGCTAAGGAATCTCATTTTTAAATCTTCTAAACCTATTTTATCAAGGTTAACGATGCGTTCGTATATTTTTACGAACTGAAACTCAAAGTGTAATCTAAAAGAGGGAAAAAGCGACAGGTGTCTGGTAAATAAAGAAAAAAAGCTTCAAAACTTGTGAAATTAGAAAGGGATAGAAAACATCCCTATAAGATTCATTCAAAAACAGATAAATATTTCAAGGGGGTAAAACGTTTTACTTTGCCATTTAACGAATAACAAGTAACACACTGTGAAAACAACTGAGGTAAAAAGCCACGCAGAGCCTAAGGTTACTTTATCGCAAAGTATTTGATCATGATAAAACTGGAACGTAAGCATCTGTGAAAGGAAATATGACTACAGATAAAAGAAAAAAGTGAAGGCGAAATGGAGATATTCTGAAACTTAACTTTACAGATGCCATCAAGCTGACGATGCGATACTGATGTACGGAATTCGAAATGAGTTGATCGATTAACTAACCAAGCTCGACTAACTAACTCTGGCTATATCGAAAGCCATTACCCTCAAGAATTTAGATTCAGGTGGCGTAGTGATCCACTCCAATGATAATTGTAGCTATGGTTGTGATTGCAATTATAATTTTTCAAAGTGAACTAACTTCTACAACTGAAATCTGCAATAAATAATTAATAAATATTATCTAAACACAAGCAATATTTTTTGTTTGTTTAGTTAACTAATAATTGAGTTAACCTCTCTAGTAAATTTTAATAAAATATGCACAGAAAATTCTGCAAATGCTAGGCCATAAGTTATACAAATGCTAAGCCATAAGTTATGCAAATGCAAAGCTATGTGATTTCACTTTTACATACGAACAATAAACATACTTACTCATTTTGTACAGGGAAATGGACTTTTAGTTTGGACTCCTACATTTTAAGGGATAATAAAAAGCGAACTAGACAATCATCAGAATAAAGCTTTATGATTTTGAAAAGAACTTGCAATAAAGTTTTTTGTCTACTGGAATTTGAAAATAACATCACGTAGGTGGAGCCTGCGATGCAATGCCGAAGTCGCCTACAAAAGTTTACCAACACGCTGTTGGTCATTTACGGGGGAATGACGGCAATTTCCTCGCGAATAGCGGAATCACGGTCTCCTTGCACATTTTTAGGTGTTATAATGTTCCGAGGACGACCCCTTGGTTTCTTAGTAATGCAGACCCATTTTCTCTCACGTTTCAAACCCATTGAAGGATTGTTTTTCGATCAGGACCGCCATCAGATGCTTAGTTCTCGAAACGAGTCCTAAATGCCCCCTGTGTCACGGTTACGGAATTTTTTTTCAAGATCGTGTAGATAACGAAACCGAGATGTTCACCGGACCAACTCATGGTATCTACTGACTACTTGAAAATCCGTCCGAACTTTTGCCACTTCTTTCGCCGCTGTGACGTAGTGGAACATCTCCCCTTAAACCGGATTATTTCGTGAAACTGAAAGACTATTGTGTTTGGGGCGACATGATTTGATTTTAGCCGCCCTTTTGAAGATAAACCCTGGAACGCATTTTAAAGGCTTTTGCCGTTTAGACGGTAGATTTTTCATCCAACCGCTAACGCTGCACTTGTCAGAAGATGTGTCCAGGAAATCGACACCCCAACAATTAGTTACTAATGTGTTTTTTTAGAAGTCGCCAGAAGTCTCGTGTGAGCAGACAGGACAGAGCTAGACGTCACGGGAGGTGTTTGCCATGGGACGTATGAGAACCGGCCATTGTTCGGGAGGCGGATCTGCCGATAGAAATAAAAGGACGAGTCATGTGGCAAGGAGACATAGATTTAATCGAGGTAGTTTTCCCGAGGCAGTCGTCGTGACAAATCGACAGAGATCCAGGGATGCAAGTTCTCGAAGATGAGATGCCTGATGCAGTAAGCCTAGATGGAAGAATTTTATGCAGCGGGCATCTGGCTCCGGATTTATTTAAATTGTGCATAGCCAATTTTTTACTTCGACTTAAAGCAAATAAAAATGTGATATCTCGCCAATTTGGCACTGTCCTCTCCTTTAAGTTCGATTAATGAAAATAAAATCGTGCAGTAACGGTCACGCTATTTCACCACCATACCCCCCCCCCCCTACTCCCTTACCAATGACCTTTAGAAATGTGAGAATTCATTCTGCCGCGAATTGTAGATATTTAGCTGTGGTAAGGAAGATTTCACATAAAATGCATGTTCCCATAGAATCCGTTAGAGTAAAAATTTTTAACCAATCATATACTAATCATTGGCCCATTTAACCACTCAACGCGAACAGAATCTTTAACGCTAACGCTTACGGATTCTATTTGAACAGGCCCTAAGTTACCTCTTGGCACTAAAAAATAAAATAAAAAATATATATTTTTAGAAAACTATATCAGTTGTTGTTACTTATGCCACTTGACCCACAGCAACATCAGATCAAGTCCCGAAGGCTATGGGCGATGAAAGTGCGGCTCCTGTTTTGACTGGCACCACAAGTGTCGGTGTCCAACTTGATCTAAAGACCAGTCTCGTAATTTTGAACCGATTCAAGTGGCGAGACCAGAATACTTGACCCCACACGTCCAGAGGTAATTTTGATAAATTGGAGGATATTGCAGTCACGACAGATTTTATATGCACCAGCCGCCATTAGTGTACATGGCAGTGGATTTGTCAACTACGATCATCGAAACAGTGACTTTCAGATCACTAGCCCACTGCCCTTGCCAACTGGACCACTGCGCCGTTAAAAACGATATCTTAAAGAGCTGTAATTCAGAAAATGCTCTAATAGATTTATCAACCTTGTTAAATCCATTTATTACGATTTTGGAGGAAAAAAGCAGAAGTGTCATCTGAAATGAAATTCTTCACTCAATGACATAGATTTTAGCAAATTTCATTATGATAACAATTATACAAAATTTAATGATTCCAATTTATAAATGTAGGGCATATTTTAAGCGAGAAACAACAAAATTTATATTCTATGCAAAAGTGAAATTACGTAATTTTTAAAATGTTTTGGGCTTGGGTTTAATTTCCCTCTTTACAAACTTCTTACTGATGAAGTTTCAACAATTTTACACAAAAAAGGACACATTTACCATAATTTAATTATTTACAAATACATCTCTGCTTACCGAAAAAAATCCCCCTATTTTTTTAATAAAATTTTAGTTTCTATTTAATGTGTATTTTTATAACAATGTGTTACTTGTCGAAAGTTCACATTACATTTATATCCCATACAGAAAGTAACGTACGATTTCAGTAGGAATTTAAATGTGGCTCTTTATATCAATATGTTACTTGGCAAAGATTGTATTATAGTTATAGTCAGTACAAAAAGAAAAGAAGGAAATCAGTGAGAACTGAAATATATCTCTTAATAACAGTGTGTTACTTGTGAAAAGTTAATATTACAGGTCTTATACAGAAAGTAACGTACCATTTCAGTAGGAATTCAAAGGTGTATCTTTATAACAAGTGTTTCTTGGCAGATGATCACATTACAGTTATATCCCATACTGAAACAAAGGTAGGATTTCAGTAAAAAATTAAATGTGTATCTTTATAACAATGTGTTACTTGTCAAAAATTCACATTACATGTCTTATATAGAAAGTAACGTACGATTTCAGTAGGAATTTAAAGGTGTGACTTTATAACAATGTGTTTCTTGGAAAAAGATCAAATTACATTTTTATCCCATTCAGAAAGAAACGGAATTCAGTAAAAAATTAAATGTGTA
>OU015491.1:163889328-163946828 GCA_907164885.2 Dolomedes plantarius | reverse complement strand
TCCATTTACCGGACGCACCCCCTTATAAATTGTTGGTTTTTTATTAATTAATTAAAAATATAAAAACATATTCTATCGGATCAAATTGTGAATCTAAACCATTCTCGAATCAACTAAATTGCACACACAAAATTTCATAAAAATCAGTCCAGTCGTTTAGGAGGAGTTCAGTTACATACACACGGACAGAAGAAATATATATATAAGATATTTATTTATATATATATATATATATATATATATATATATATATATATATATTTATATATATATATATATATATATATATATATATATATATATATATATATATATATTCATTCTTGGGATACATGCTATCCCACCTCGTAAGGAAAAGGTTAAGAATTTAGAGAAATACTTCAGTTGCTATTACTCTGCCTCCAGCGTACTCATGGGTGAAGTCTTGCTGAGAAGCAAAGATCAAGGATAAAACCAATGTCAAAGTCCAATACGTGCGCTGTATGTGTATATATTCCTATATAAACATTTAAAGAAAACTTGAACAAATATATGATAAAATGTTTCATTAGTGAAAAATCTCGTTGCAATTTTTTTGGCAACTTGCAGAACTTCCTTTTTTACTGTTAGTTTTTGCCATCTATCTAACAGCATTATTATTATAAATACAAAGAATAAAAAATATTGTTATAAAAACTGCCCTTTATATTCATTGTCTTAAAACTACTAAAGTAGCAATATAGAAAAATCTGTAATGATTTCAAAAGAAGTAAAAAGGTTTTTACAAGATTCCTTTCCTTCACAAGAAAGAAGATAGGCTGGGGCATAAAATACACAGCTTATTAAAATGAAGAAATGAAAAAGAAAACATGTAAGAACAAGGGAATGTTTGAAGGTTATATTTTCTGTTAATTTCAATTGATCAATACGAGTTACAAAATTTAGAGTTTAACAACTTCTATAAATAAATGAACTCACTAAGTTTTTCGATTAAAATGCAGCGATTTATATATATATATATATATATATATATATATAGGGGGTGTACTTATAAATGTAGTGAGAGATGGGCCAGAATCTAAACTAAGAAAACTTCCTCGAAATTTTCAATAGATACAATAATTTTTCTCGCATTTATTTTAAACTGAATATAAATTATATATTATACCTTCTGAAAAGTATTTCTAAAACTTTAAAAATTTTCATTAAGTCCCGGGAAATAATTTTCTGAAATTTTTTTTCTAAATGTTTAAACTGCACTGGAACTTTAACAGATTTTCGTTTCAATCCTTGACGTCACAAAAATCTCCTGGGAATGCATTTCATATTTTCTTTCTCGAAGATATAAATAGAAATCTGAAAGGTATCAAAAGATAAACCGATATGATAGAAATATTTCAGGCATTTCCATTTTCTCGTAAATTAAAGTAAACACTTGGAGGTTCCGCTCTATAATTTATGAAAAAAGGAACCCATATCTCTTCTCTCATGAGTTTTTTTATGGTCTGTTGGAAAAGCATGAGCGATTTTTCATATTGATAAATTTAAGCAACTAATTCTGTGATAGCATCATTTCTGAATCGCATTTTTATCAATTAATTGAGGAAATAGATATACTTCTCAAGGAATAAGTTGGAATCAATGATCAGATTTAATCCGCTAGTTTGGGCATACAAAAATAGTCCGTTATTTAATAAGTTTCCTCAGAAATTATAATACATCGACACGCCATTTATATTTTAATATACATTTTAATATACAATTATATGAGTTTCAGAATCCTACAAGTAAGAATCATTGAATTGTTGGAAATTTTGCATATGATTATATTATATAAGAGTATTCTATCATGAAATCAGCGAGAAATGGGGAGATTAAAATTATAAATACAATTTGTTAAAAAATAATTATACCGGAAAAGGAATTAATTTTGACATTTTAACATACGTTAGATTTAATTTGATGCTTACTTAATTTAAAGCATTTGTTTTGTGTTTATTTGCAGCAGTGTTTTATTTACAACTAAATTTCTATTATATGAAAAGAATTGAAGATTACATATATATTTATAGACATTTATCTGAATGACATTTATAAGAATATGTATTTGTATAGATAGATGAATAAATAAATAAATAATATATGTATATATATATATATATATATGTGTGTGTGTGTGTGTGTGTGTGATGAATGAGGGATGACTCTATGAGGGATGACATATCATTAATTTTTTGTCTCTAGGTTTAACATATACATTAACAAATTAAAATTAAATATCTCGCCATGGTATAAAATATGTAAATCAATTGGTATTGTCACTGTCTAACATACCGTGAAACAATTTAAATACTTGTTTTCCACATAATGCTCTAAAATAAAGAGCCTTATATGAAAATGCAAAATATGAGATACTTAATTAAGGAAATAAGATATTGTGTAGATTTATGAAACAATTTTCATCAATTTTTATTAACTTAAATTTTACAATTTACTTAGAAAAGGCATTTGTGTCTATTCTTCTGTATAGGGTATAATAAATAAATTTGTGTATTCAAATTAAAGCCTTCTTAAAATACATTTCTGTATACATTAGATCTAATAAATGTTACGAATCTTCTTATCCCCTGTGGATATAATAATATAATACGACAGACAGTATGAAATAAAGTAACTTTACACTGATACACAAAGAAGAGACTATAAAACTATATGTATGCAATACATATTAAAAATTTTTTATTCACAGATGAAATCCATAAAATGATTCTATGTATATGAAAGCGTGACGTTTTCAGGAATATATTTCATTTATATATTTAGGAGATATTTTATTTATAATACACGGAAGAATCAGGAAAGAAATAAAATTTAATTGTTACATATTAAAAAATAAAACTTCATATTGTTGTCTAAAGTTGTAAAATTTAAACAGAACATATTTAGTGTTATATATATATATATATATATATATATATATATATATATATATATATATATATATATATATATATATATATACATACATAGAAATTACTCATGTTATTACGTCAAATTTACAACATAATAATTTATGATATCATAAGTAGGTCTTTTAAAACCTTCTTAAATTCATTTACATCATATAAATGGAGAGCATCAATCACTGTGAAATCATTGTGCTTCGCTAAAAACAGAAGCAAATTATAAATGAATAAATGAATAAATATATATATATATATATATATATATATATATATATATATATATATATATATATATATATATATATATATATACATATATATATATATATATATATATATATATATATATATATATATATATATTATAAATTAATTTTATACAAGAAGATTTCTAGACGAATACAATAGTTCTTTTCCACTTTATACTAATTTATAAAACCTGGGGATAATTTATAGAGAAAATAAAATTTGCTCATGAACCTAGTAAGAAATAATTTTGATAAGTAAAAGATAATATTATCGAAAATATTTTAACAATTTCCAGATTCATTTAAACCGGATTAAAGTATGATTTAAGTAAACAAGGTCCGTATTGAGGGGTGGCCGTCGAACGAGGTTTCTTCCATAACATTGGCTCTATGATGTCTTGAAGCGGTTCTGAGCAAAATTTTGCTGTCTATCGGGGTGTCCGTAGAACAGGGTTGGCCGGTAGAAAGGTTACACTGTATGCATATATATATATATATATATATATATATATATATATATATATATATATATATATATATATATATATATATATATATATATGCATGTATGTATATGTATATATATATATATGTATATATATATATATATATATATATATATATATACATATATATATATATATATATATATATATATATATATATATATATATATACACTATATATATACACTAAACAGTATTTTTGCTCGGAGCAAAATATTTTAAGAGAAAGAAATAAATTTTTATAAGTTTCGTTGTTCGAGTCTTAAGGAATGCTCTTTTTATCTTATAATGAGAGCAAAAGAAATATCCCATCGCCTGGCGGAATTATTTAGATTTTCAACTTTATGGCACTTTACTCTCATTATCTGCAGCGTTGGAAAAGTGATACGGGGGTAATTTAATTGTGACCTCTGTAGCAATTCCTCTTACAGTAACTTTCCTGAAAGGAACAAATTAACTTAATCTAATGAAAAGATCTGAGCTTACGACGGCAGGAAAAATTTTATAAATATTTTAGGCCACAAATAAAGAATGCAAAAATTATCCGTATGCATATTTACTTTCGCATATCAATTAATTAATTAAATGGAACTAGAGTGTCGCGGAGGATTAGATAACACTTCGATAGACGGGGGAGAAAGTAATTTCTTCTTAGTCTGCGCTATTTTTATACAAGCTGTTGACCCATCTATACTTAATATTTCCTTTGACTTATTGATTTAATGAACAACTAATGTTGACGAAACGGAGCGTGAAGGAAGCAATGACAAAACCACTGGTTAATCAATGCCTTTATTCAGAATTCCTCTGTCGTAAAGAAGCGGTAATTAGAAAGTCAAGAACATCTGTGTATTAGTCATTTAATAAATTTATAAGACTATTTTTGGTCTTATATTGTTGTATCTTGATTCCAAAATTCCTTATGGGTAACAATGTAAACTGAATTTTAAAGTGCTTTTGAGTTATTATTTATGTTGGGGATTAGCATAAGAGATTTAAACTTTGCGCTTCACATTAATTAACCAAAACATGAAGAAATATATAGTATATTTAAAAAGACCGTAAAATCTATGAAGACTATGATTATATTCCCCCCTACTAAGGGTGAAATAAGTGCAAATTTCTTAATATAAAAATAATTTTTTTTTAATCGTAAAACTATGGCATGGAAAAACTTTTGAACAAAATTTTAACTTGCTCTAATGATATAGATTTCATTATAGACATTTAACTTATGAATAATTAAACTTTTGTATTTTTCAAAATATATATATATATATATATATATATATATATATATATATATATATATATATATATATATATATATATATATATATATATATATATATATATACAGGGTGTTTGATATTGAATGGGACAAAAAGAAAGAATACCTATGAACGCTGTAATTACTTTATTTTGATAAATCATTTTCAGTGAAACTATATTTATCCAAGTTTATATAGATACTAGCCGGGCGAAGCCCGGCTAACCAGTTGGTTTAGGGAACCGCTCCCTTCAGCCATCATCATTCAATGTGACATCATGTGCTTCGAATGCGGCTTTGTGGGACATGGTGCATTCATCTCAGACAATTAACTTGCTTAAGAAGTGTAAGGTATTCACAAGATTCGATTCACAAGAATCAAACTTTTGGAGTGAATGAATTAAAGAAGCTGCTTCAGATATGCTAATTTCGGCATACGCGCTTAGTATAAATACCATGCAGCGTCATTAATAAAAAAGGTTGTTAGGGTTGAAGAAAAGGTTTTAAAAGTTGATTGATAAGCGAGAGGGAGCTACGGGGTAAGTAGCTCCAGGTGTTATCCTGCGCTAGTGCTTAGGCGGCCCAAAGTTTAAATAGCAGTACTGCTGGTTTAACTCTCTGCTGGTTTGTGAGTATTGCAAGGTATATTTCTATTGAATGTTAATATATATATATATCCCGTACAAGTAGTACGTCTGCTTATTGCTGTAAAAGAAAATTCTATATTTGCAACGATTTTTATAAACATTGTTTCATGTATAAACTGTGTTTGTGTGAAATTCAAATAGAGTGCCCCTTAGTAATACTCTATACTGGAGCCCGAAAGTTTATATATACCCTGGTTGTTATCGTTACATTTATAACGAACAACATATTTGAAGTTTGAACTTTATACTCTTGTTTACTCTGATATTGATAAAATTGTTGCAAGTACTTAAATGCTATTTGAAAATGAGTGTTGTAGAACAAAACCCTACTGGAAATTTTCCTCGGGTAATTATGGTTCAGCAATTTGCGCCATTCGACGCCACATTCAATGGCGGCCCCTCAAGCAAATTCCTAAAGAAAATTGAGCATTACTTTCAGCAACAATGCACCCCAGAGGGGGATAAACTTAAAATTGCTCTAACCGCTTTAAGAGGTAGTGCATATCAGTGGTACATGTGTATGCAAAGCAGTAATCTCATTATTGACTATTTGTCATTCAAGCAACAGTTTCTTAGTGTTTTTCCAAAGACCTTTAATCAAAGTCAAATTGAAGCGAAAATTTATTCGCTAAGGCAACGTGAAGGTCAGTCTGCATTAGATTTTGCTATGGAAAAGATTTCCAAGTGTGAGGAATATTTAGAAGGGATGACGGAAGCGGTAATCTTAAAAATAGTTATCCAACGTTTGAAGCCAAGTGTTCAAGATTTTTTAGACAATCAGAATATTACAAGCAAGGTTACCCTCCTTCAAGCTTTAGCTAAACATGACAATAGGCATTTCTTCGCTACCCTGACCCTCACTCAGGTACGAGAAGTTTTATTCACTCCCGCCAAAATTTTTCGCGAGTTTCAAAACAGCAGCGAAACCAGTATCGCGGTCGAAATAATAGAAGCGCACGGCGTTACAATGAAATTAGTGCACTTAAAGTAAATAATATGCAAGCACCTTACGTGCACTGGCAAGTTGATTCACGTGATATGGTTCAACCTGTTAAAACTGTGTGGTAAAATGTATTAACTTGTCCGAGCAGTAATATTTTTTTTGAGAATAGTGAAAGTCGGGGTATTTTTGTGGCTTATAATGAAAGTGAGCCTAGCTGGAACAATGCGGTAATTGAAGTACAAATTTCCTGAAAATAGTGCCGATACTAATGCTAGTGGTTTAGAAAATAAATCTTCTGATACTTGTATTAATGTTATACCTGATATTTTAGATAATATTCACACATCTGTTAATGAAGAAAATTTAGTAGATGACGAAGTATGCGTTACGGAAGTTAGTGAATATTTATTAGTTGACGACAATAAAAATTCTTTAAACGATAGTAGGAACTGGCTAGGTAATGATGATATTATTTTAAGTTTCCATCCGAATGAGGATGGTGTAGGCCAGGTTGATAATATGGTTTTAAATGAAGTACATGAAAACCAGACTGAGAATCAGGATGAAAAGTTGACACAGAGTTATTCTGTAAGTAGTTTAGTTGATGCTTCAGAAGTTATAGACGTAGTTTGCATTAAAACGTACGAGTACGAAAAACTTAATCTTCCTAAAACTGAAGCAGTGTTAAAGAATTTAAATGATAACGATTCTGATGTCGCAAGTTTCAAAGAGACTTTTACGTCAAAAGAGGATAAAACTAAAGTTAAGAGGGATAAAGAACGTGAAAAAGAGCCTTCAGGTTCCAGCATTAAAACTGCTAATACTGAAGTAATTAAGTCGGTAAACAATAGGTCGTATAGTAAAGGTCGGGAGAATAGTAAAGTGTGCACTACAAAACCTCCATCAAAGGATGAACGTGGCACACATAAGGTGCACAAGGTTATCAAAAGGATAAATTGCAGTTTTAAAGCTCCTTTGCATAAGTACAGGAAACGCAAGCTATCAGCTGCCCAGCAAGGTTGGCCTCCTCCCAAGAGACCTCCTGTCCATCGTCAAGCCGGACCAGCGCCTCAGGACCAACGACATGCTGCACGAAGGATGCCCACACGGTCAACGAATCCCTTTACTAGGACTGCGACCATCAAGAGAGGTTCCACGGAATGGACACACTGGTGCAGGGAAGTTGCCGCTTTCATGAACAAGTCTTGTATCAATTCTCTTATTCTATCCCACCCCCTTCAATAAAATCGAACCAAACTTGTTTTAAATTCCCCATTGTATATACTGTGTAAACATTTTGAGGAGAAGGGGGTCAGCCACTGAAAAAAAAACTGCATACTGTTGTTTTATAAATTTTTAAAGGGGACATGTAGTGAATAGAAAAAAAATACATACTGCATAATATAATAATTAACCACTAATGTAATAACTTCACAAAACATAACATATGTGCATTATGAATTGGGGAAGAGAAGGTACAAACAGTCAAGAAATGTCATGCTGTGCACTTGTGTTGACACTTTTATCTAAAATAGCTCTTCTAGGGCGCAGTTGGCCAGCCCAGTATCCGCAGTTCTGCAAATCCTCTGTTTGATGGTGTCACCTGGACCCTTCGGGGTTAGTTTTGTAAAATGGGAGTGGCGTTTTTCCCCCACACAACGTGTGGAAGGTTTTTTTGACTTTGCCACCCATTGTGTAAAAAGTCAGACCAGCACGCGTTTTCAATTGGTTAACTGAAGCCGTTCAGACCTCAGTTACCTAAATTTTGTTTTCGAGTTAGGCCAGTGTAAGGTATACACAAGATTCGATTCACAAGAATCGAACTTTTGGAGTGAATGAATTAAAGAAGCTGCTTCAGATATGCTAATTTCGGCATACGCGCTTAGTATAAATACCATGCAGCGTCATTAATAAAAAAGGTTGTTAGGGTTGAAGAAAAGGTTGTAAAAGTTGATAGATAAGCGAGAGGGAGCTACGGGGTAAGTAGCTCCCTCTCGCTCTAGGTGTTATCTTGCGCTAGTGCTTAGGGGGCCCAAAGTTTACGTGGCAGTACTGCTGGTTTGACTCTCTGCTGGTTTGTGAGTATGGCAAGGTGTATTTCTATTGAATATTAATATATATATATATATATCCCGTACAAGTAGTACGTATGCTTATTGCTGTAAAGGCAAATTCTATATGTGCAACGAATTCAATAAGCATTGTTTCATGTATAAACTGTGTTTGTATCAAATTCATTTAGAGTGCCACTTCAAATTATATACACCCAAGTCTGGGTAGAAGTGAACTATTTTCTCTACAGAATCTTTGTCTTTCCTGAATTTCTTCAAATGTTACACAATCTTAATTTTCGTTCTCAATTTTTCTTAAACCAAATAAATTACTGAAAAAGTTTGCCGTAAAACTGAGATTAAAATCGAAAGTGCAAAATTGCAGAATATGAAATCAAAAGTATGCTTTAAAATTATAGAAAAAGAAGAACCAAATTAAATTACCAACTGAAAAAGTTTGCCTAAAATAAAACCGAGATGAAAATTACAATTAAAGATTAATTCGCAATACACGGTGCTATTCCCAATCCCAATTTATCGAAAAGTTCGAGCCAAAATCCCGTTCGGAGACCTGTTAGGCTTAAACTGCGAAATGTAAACAAATGTGGAGACCAAGAGAAAGCATATAAATTGTAAAAAAATATTACTGCTGGCTTTATGACGTAGGCGACGGGATCTTCGCTCCGCTATGCTCACAAAAATTCAAAAAATATCATCCGATCTTAAAATCCTCCCCTGATATTTAAAAATAACATCTTTAACCAACATAGCAATAAACGGCTAACTGAGAAGCAATTAACAAACACCAACCATATTTGGCATTTTATCGCCAATTTCGCAAAAATCTAAAAAATATGTTGCACCTTGTATTGGGATTGGGCCCAATTTAAATAAAGTAATAACATAAAATAAGTAATAAAATTAATAATCCAAACTAATAATAGGAACAGCTTCGATATAGGACCCCATTAGCGTTTTTTTTATATTGGCAACATTTTTTGCGATGTCGCCTAGCCAAACATCGCATCGTAAATATCGTATGAATTAGATAGAAATTTAATTTTGCAAAATATAAATTTAAAAATAATACAATATAAATTTAAAAATAATACAATAAGAAAAATAGCATAAACTTTGTAAATGAATTATGTGTATACCAAATTACCGATATACGAATTCTACTATACCAAAGCTGTTCCAACGGGGTACGATGTAGAAAATGGCGTATTCCATCTTGTTACAATCTGGAAAACGGTTTATTTCAGCTATAACACCAAATAACTACAAAATAACAATAATATGTGCAAAGACATTTAAAGAAATTGAAATCCATGAGTTCACAATATCTAGAATTAACATCCAATATGTGCGCATGCGCGATTCAATCATCGCATGACTGATTCCAACGCCTGGAGATGAAATATTATTTAAAAACTGCATTTATTTATAATTATTTAAAAACTTCCAAACTTATCTTTGAATTATTCCAAGGCTTCAAAACATAAGTATACGAAGTTTCAACCAGATTCGCCAAGAAATGTAGATTTGTATACGATACATGCATATACACATAGAGACACTTTGCTTTATTTATATAGATACTTTGTGTGTTCCTTCGGTGACACGGCAAATAGTTTCTATGCGGTAATCCAGTTCCTGTCACACTCGTGATAGAATAAACTTTGTTAATGATTCGAGTACTTCAGTTATCCTCTGCTTCAGTTGTTGTTAAGTCCTCGGGAAATGGAGCATTAACACTTTAACAAAACCCCATAGGAAAAAAATAACAAGGGGTTAGATCACAAGGGGTATCTCTGTGGCCAATAAAGCAATGACAAATCGTTTGACCCAGCACGGATAATCCAGAGATTTGGTAGACTATTGTTCAGGGACTGTCTTACGTTTTTATGCCAGTGGTGGAGCACCGTCTTACTGCAGAATGAAGCCTGTAATCACTTCCTCCAACTGAGATAACGACCAATCTGATAGCATATCTTGGTAAACGCACCCGTAAATCGATTTTCCCACGAAGAAAAAAGAACCAAACACAAAAATGGTAGAAATGGCATAGAAACCGTTCAACTTTTGAGAATTGAGCTCCTGTTGCATTACACCATGTGGATTTTCCGTGCCACAAAATCGTTAATTATGGCAATTAACTTTGCCAGACACGTGAAAAGTGGCTTCATCCGTAAACAGAAGTCCGTTCGCGAAACCATCTACCTCCATCTTATATTTCAAATTTTCACAGAAATATTTACGCAACGTTTGTCTGAAGGTTTTAACGCCTGCACCATATGAAAGGTGTATGGTCGGAGTTTTCGATATTTCCGTAACACGCGCCACACCGTTGTGTGAGGCACATTGAGTTCTGAACTTGCACGACGTGTTTATTTTGTGGGACTTCGTAAAAACGTTTCAAGAATTTTTCAAGAACATCGGTTTGGCTTCTGGTCTTTCTGAGCTGGTTTCTTACTCAAGCAGCCCGTGTCCTGAAACTGCTTCACCCACCATTCGATGTTGTGAGGATGCGGTGGTTCTTTACCAAATTTCGTGCCAAAATACTTTGAACGATGATAAACGATGATGTTTTCACAGTACACTTTCTCGTGCATGGATAACGCCATTTTGATTAATAGTGCCTCTAGTGGCGATTTCATAACCGGAAGATTTTTCGCTATTGCCAGTTATAACTTGTATAATTGTAGTTTCAGAATTAATTTGTTTAGGCTAGATAAAACAATTACAGAATTTGTACTATGCTATTATTTTTGTCCCATTCAATATGAAACTCCCTGTATATATATATATATATATATATATATATATATATATATATATATATATATATATATATATATATATATATATATATATATATATAAATTCTTTCCTTTAATACAGAGTAACGAGGGTAAATGTTTGTTACATATGCAAGCATTCAACACTTCTTGAGGATGAAATGTATTTTAAGTGTAACGAGGAATTCGTTCCAGAAATAATTAATTTGGTTGGGCTCATAACGCACGTTAAATTAATGTAAAATCTCTAATTCTAAATAGTTGTCCCTTAAAATAAAATAGTGTAATTTCTACACCGTTCCCTCGACGTGTGTGTTCTTGAGAAGTTAGCCGTTGCCCATTTCTCTTAAACCGTTAAAGATTCAACCATACTTTCCTTAGCCAGGTGTTAGTCTCAGGATTCCCTTGTTAAGTTTCACTAAAATGCACTTTTTATGGCTGGTAATTGCAGGGTGTGTCATGTGAACATCCAGCTAGCTTTTGTCCACGCATGCCGTGTAACGTTTGCTCACTAAATTGGACCATAAAATCAGTTTTAAGTTAGAGATAAATGTGTGTCCTTTTCTATCCCTTTGTCCGAGAGGAAATTTTCCCACGAATGAACTTGGCGTCAGCTTGGCGTGAAAGCACTCTCCGAGATGTTCTTTCTCCCCTCGTTCGACCAATCATGCAGAGGCGCGACTTTAGTAGTATCAGGGCTAAACCATCCACGGGCCTCCATTTAGCAGCGCAATAAGTTTTTTCTCCTCTTGGCGAGGTTTCGGCAGGGCAGGTTTCTTTTTTTGGTCATTAAGCACTCGCGTTGTGGTTACGGTAATACTGTATACGCCGTGCACGTGGTCCGATAGAGTTTTTAATTGGCGCTTTTCTCGCTATTGTAACCCTCGTTTTCCGCGTTTTTGCAGGCCTGTCCACTGATGATAAGAGATAGCAGAGAGCCATTTCTTTTAGAGAGAGAGTTGTCTCTTATATATTTAGGTTTAAGCACCCCATCAGGTTTGGCTTTGCCAATTCTGCATCGGGGGACTATCTTTTTTTATATGTTAATGATTCGATGTTAGAGATCATCTTCAGTCTTTAGACCAATGCGGTCATTCGTTATTCGCTGCAGCTCATGAAATTCCGAGCTCCTTTGTTTCATTGTAAATATCTTTTCATGTTACCCAAGATGGCACAGAAAATAAACATTTTTTTAAAATTTTAAATGCCTTGGAAGATTACTTGCTTACCAGCTTCAATTTTCATGCTAACGTTGACAGTGAATACCTGGAGTTTGTTGCGGACAGCCAGTGTCATACGATCCGGTAATCGACACCACTCTCCAGCCCCCCGAACTAGGGGACTCCTGCTACCGTAGGTAGAACTTTTGTAGTGCCGTAGTCTCTCGTCCCTTAAAGAACTTAATCTGTAGCATTGTACATCTCCTGATCTCTTGGGACGACACTTTAAGGATCCTACAACTTGGATTTGATCCCTCATCAACGTTCAACAGTACTGATATCATTAAGACTTACTTAGACTGTCTCCGTCCCTTCATTTTCCCTTTGCTGATGAGACTGATTTCATCCCATAAGGATCAATAGCCGATAATCTTCTACATCACAGATATCAATATACATACAACTGTACAGATTGATCCCCCTCCATCCGACCTAACAGTACATTAAAAGATATAGTAATCTTGTCTGAAATAACAAAATTGCATTTTAAATATGCAGTATAATAAGTTATTGATGACTTTTAACATGAATATATATATATATATATATATTTATATAAAGTATACATTTTTTCATAATAATGAAATTTATTTTCGCCCCGTACTGCGTAATTAACTGGTTAATTAGAAATATAAAAAATGAACGTGTACATATGTAACAGAAATCTAATTATTCATTTCGAATAATTTTCTTTTGCTTGAAACTTAAATAGGCGATGTAATGTAGATCTTTTTGTACTTATAAATTGTCTTGCAAATTAATAAAAATTAAACGAAAAGTTGTATGGACCTCTGAGTTTAGAATTTAATGTTTATATTTCTGCTGTATGAAAAAAGTAATTACAAAAAGGGTTACGCTGATTAAAAATTGCTTTATTGAAAATGTTATTTATAAAAAAATGCGAGGTAGAAATTCACATGCATATAAAACACCACAATAAATTTTATTTTTCATTTTTATTTATATATTCTTTAAATTACATCAATAATATAGTTAAAATATTTCTGAGTTTACAAGCAAAGCAATCACTTCATTCAATAAATAAATGCATGGATTTGAATTTTCAATTTTAATAAGATGTTTAATCCTTTTCAAAACACAGGTTTGTTTAATTTTTGAAATTAAGGTGAAGATTAGAATTAATTGAGTTTATTTTAGTATCAGTCATAGTAAAGAACATAGAACTTTATTCTATATCGATTGCTTTCTGTTACGTACCATATTGTTTTATAAGCAGATAGACACATATTAATAGAGCAAATTACATTCTGTGCTGAAAATACATTGGATTAATTTTCCAGGAGTTTTTACGATACGAGTATGCCTTTTATCAAGACATTCGGGGTACTAAGTGACGTTTATATAAGAAATTACGGATCATAGTATCTTGAATCCAGTCTGCTTTAGATTACTGCAAACCTTCAAATTTCTCATACCTCCGTTAGGCAAAATATAGCATATTTTCAAAGGGCAAACATTAAATCACGGTAATTTGTCATAAAAGATGTGATCGGATTCATTCCTGAGCTGTCTTATAACCGTCAAGCATTCTGCACAAACATGGTTGTTAAAGATGCAGAACAGTAACAAGTTGACTCAACATCTTACCAATGATATTTCTATCTAATTGGATAGCATGAAAGAGAGGCACAATGTAAAACTTTTTCGAGGGGGCAAAACTGTTAGCGCATTTCATAGTCCAGATAATGGCTTGCAGATATAAATCATTCTCACAAATGACCACTTCACTGATACATATATACAAACTTTTTTCATTGTAGGAGATTAGAATGGTCGAATCATTAAGAGTAAATTTGCGATAACCGAAATGTAAATGCTACAGTTTTTAGACCTAATAGAAGGGATCTTTAATCAACCAAATATATTTTGTACGTAAGATGCTGGAATTTCATAAAAATAAAGATAACTAAAATATTGAATAATAGCAAAAATAAAAAACAAATAAAAGAAAACATTATCACAATATTCTGGAAATTCTGACTTTGGAACATAATTTGTTTCTGTTTACGCAACTCCACTTAGGACCTAATCACATAGAATCCGTTAGCGTTAGCGTTCAAGATTCCGTTGGTGCTGATTGGTTAAATGGGCCAATGTCTGTATATGATTGGCTAACAAATTTTACGCTGACGCTGACGGATTCTACGTGAACAGGCCCTAAATCATCCAAACTTAGTCAGATCAAGAACTTTTCAAAGGGATGGTCATATCTAGGACCTAATTACTAGCCATACGTCATTAACCAGAAAAGATAAAACATACTATTTTAAAGAATGAAAACGAATTTCTCTGTCAAATATCTGTAGCATGATTTAAAGCATACTATGCCAACTTTATATAATTTAGGTCCAAAACTGTCCCTATAGCAGCTTGGCATCCTGCCGAGACATAAAAAATCGAATCACAGGGGAAGAAAATATGCTTGGGGTGTTTTTATTCCACGACATAAGCGATGTTTTATCTGGAATCACGAAACATTCAATCCTGCGTTTTTAAATCGAATTATCCAATTCCCGAAAAGCAAAACCACTAGAAGTTTTCTTTGATCTTCAATCGGAGGTAAAGCTATATTTATCTCTGCATTTCATAACGCTATTCAGTGCTTTAATAACGCGGTATATTTTAACTGTATGAAACTTTTAATGGGAGTGCACTTTTCCTGTTTAGCTTGCACACACTAGTACGAATATATATATGTGCAGATATGAAACATCAAAGAGCCTATCTAACAGCTATTCATAAGTGCACAGGTTAAAGACAAAATAATCGTTATTTTAAAAAATAAGATAAAAAGGGATTGAGCAAAAGTTGTTAAATTTGTTACAAAACTAGTTTGCATATTTTAGGCATTGCAATTACATTCGATCCTACATGTCCTGTAGAAGTGTGAGATATGCTGAATAAACCAATACGCTGTTACGGTCAAAGAAGTTTATTAGAAGGATACAACCACACTAATGAACTGCCCTAAGTTGTATATAAGAGACTTACTGCCTTAACTCAATTTTGTAATACTAGTATTGTCTAAAGTAATGTTATGAACTTGAACTTATTAAAATATCTTCTGAATTATACATTGTGAATTATTTTAAAATTTATGTAAGTATAAGAGATTAGTAATATCAAAAATGGAGATCGATGAATGACAATTGATGTAAACCATGAAGTTTTGTAATTATATGAGTGAAATGGAGACACTGAATATAAACAACATACAATAAGGACTTATTTGATAAACCATGTATAACGACTTGAATTTAAACTGAATTTAAAGACTCCACGAATTATACGTTATTTTAGGACTCATTGTTGAATAAAGGACTTTGATTTGCTTAAAAAATTATTTAGATTATATTAGCCAATAATATTTCGGTTATTTGAATTTCCTTTCACATTGTATGAATAATTATAAATTTTATTGCATATTATATTAATTCCATGTATTTTGATTGTTCATTATAGATTCCATTGTATATTTCTTTAATGTCTTATATTTTGTGTGATGGTGAAATGAAGCTCTTGACTCTATAACTCTGATGTGTTCTAATTCTCACTCACCTTGCTGTTTGTCGTGACTTCTTTCCACCAATGTTGCATTCAGAGTCATGTAATTTTTTGATGTAATTGATTTTGAATATGTTACATTTTAATGAGTAAGTCTCTTATATACAACTTAAGAAATTTCTAGAAATAAGTTAAATTAGAATAGCAAATCAACATAAGGTAAATTAACATAAACAGGAACTTTCTCAGAATTTTGAGAAATGTAACTTAAATTATAATGAAAGTAAAACCAGAAGTTACTGATTCGAACCGACGACCTGTTGGTCATCTTCCAGCTCTTTATCCAATTGGCCGTGCTGCAACTTGCATTTACCCTCGGAATGTGGCAATATCAAGAATTTAAAGTATAGATGTTTTTCAAAAGGGTAGAAAATAATTTATTTTCCTCTTTAGCAATATATTCTTATGTTTACTACACACCTACCATACATTTATCTTACTTATTAGAAATAGTACCTGGATCTATTACACTAAAAGTTTATCCATAAATATTCTTCCCTGCATAAATCCATTCAAAACAGTAAAGGAAAACTAGAAATACTCAATTTTTATAATAGGAATTTTTAACTTTTTTTATTCCTTCAAAGCATGAGACAGCAAATGTTTGACTTTGGAATAAAACTTAATGTCTTTTATATGGATTCTACATCTTAATATTCTCGGTTGTAATAAGGGATGAGCGGTCTAAATAAACTGGGGCCATAAATTTCAGCTTACGATTCTTTTAATGCGTTAATAAAAGAGCACGTTATTTATTGATTTTGAAAAGCTTATAAAACATTACCTTCTTTAGAGAAATCGATTACAAGTAATGTTATTTAAAATACGAATCACCATAAATAAAGTTTAGTACTTAGTTTGTTAAAGCAGCAGACCGTACCGCATACGTTCTTTTAGTATCTTCTCTTATCTGCTCTGATCAGTGATACAATATGACGGATTACCGTTATATTTAACCGACCGTAAGTCCCCAGGGTGTTCTAATGCCATCTTATGCGATGGTTCACAGGCCAGAAAACCGCGGAATTTGCAAGTGTGAGTAAAACATAGAACATCAATTTAGATACTTCTCTGCTAATTGACACCCATAAGATGCACTGAACAGATATGGAAGGGGGTGAAAAGTAATGATTTACTTTAAATAACCACATTTGAATGCTGGAACCTTTGTGTATTTTTAACACAACCCTGAAGATATTACTAAACTTTCCGTTATATGTAATACATTAGCTGTTTTTATCGATTTTGTTGCCATGTTGTATGAAACTGTTGTATAAAGTCATAGGATTCATGAAAACAATTGAATGAACTAAAATGTAAACATACTAATGTCTTTATGTGTATATTGTAGCAAAGGCAATGAGTTGTTTTTCTTGAAATTGGTAAAATCATGACTTTCGCAAATGATGACTTTGTAATACGTAATTTTGTTTTGTTTTTATCATTGTAATTTCGAAAAAAATCACGGTAGCTCGAAAACTTTAATAAATCTGCAAATATTACTCCTTATGATTCTACTGACTTTTAGCTCAGTAGAATCTTCACAAATATTCGAAGAAAAACTAAGTACCTCTCATTCTAGATTTTTTTTATAACTTGATGAAATAAAAGAACTTCATCATGTTTTCGAAAAGTGATGTAACTCGAAATATCGAACGGCTTTACAAATAACTGATGTAAGAAACTTAAATAGTTCAATCGATTTATAGATATAAACTCCTAACCCATCAATGCAGTTGTTTAGCTTGAACATTATAAAACTATACTGATTAGGCTCTGAAATTATTTCACTATATTTTAAATCTGATTTATATATGAAGGCCTTATTTGAATAGTGGTCCAACTCCACTTTAAAAAAAAAGGATTTAGCCTCTATTTCATATTCGTACAAGTCATTTATCTCTTATTTTTTATGTGTATACCAGCTGAAGACCCGTACTTCGCTACGGAGTACATTCAAATTAAATACAACGGTCAATGTATGCAATTAATGCCAAATATATATATTTATTATATGATAAATACGACGATAAATGTATACAATTGATGCAATATATATATATATATATATATATATATATATATATATATATATATATATATATATATATATATATATATATATTTATAAGAAAATCGTAAAGGATAATTTTATAGACAAAATAATGTAGAAGAAAATATTCAAATTAAATCTGATATAAAGAATACTAAAGAATATAGTACAGTTAAAATAGTACAGTTTGTAGAACATTTCTTTTACTGTATTTTAATATTTTTTTGGATAATGTCCAATCGTCTGCTGCATTAGCAAGAAAAAAAATATATTTTTGTTTATTTAGTTGTTATGCACGTGACGATAAATTTATTTAAAGTACCAGAAAAGGAAATCACGTGATCAGCATTTAATAAATTAAACTCTAAAAATTAATATTTAAAAATTCACTAAAAATCAGAAAATGGAGGTAAAGATTCGAAAAAGATCTCATTTTAAAGGAATTTTTAGGATCTTTCTCATGATATAAATTTTTTAACCCTCAAATTATTATTTTTAAATGCAAACTTTAAAAAAGTTACAAACACAGCTTAAAAATTTAATTAAAAAAATCTAAGAAGAATTTTTGAAAAATCTTTCTTAGTGCACCCCTACACCATAAAAAGAATCGCCATGCAAAATTTCAGCCCTTTAGGTCCAGCGGTTTGGTCTGTGCGTTGTATGTCAGTCAGTGAGTCAGTTACGGAACTGTTTTATATATATAGATTGTAGCAAAGGCAATGAGTTGTTTTTCTTGAAATAAAATCATGACTTTCGCAAATGATGACTTTGTAATACGCAACTTTGTTTCATTTTTATCATTGTAATTTCGAAAAAAATTACTGTAGCTGCTCGAAAACTTTAATAAATCTCCAAACATTACTCCTTATGATTCTTCTGACTTTTAACTGAGTAGAATGTTCTGTCGGCAGCTTATTTCTGCTGCCAACAGCGGGCATTACAAATCAGGCTTCAACAGTCATTTCTCAGTACTCATTAGACTTTAAGGCTCTGTATCTCAAAATGAACAAGAACGGAGTTTGACCACTATTCGGGCCTTCATATAAATGTTGAGAGATTTTTACATACATTATATACATATGCATAATTTATCGTAGGCATCTTGCCCTTACTGCAAGGGTACTTAATATTACGCATCCTCTAACTTAGTAAGGTTGTTTCCAAAGCGCAAGCACTTTGTGTATTGCCACATTCACCCATCCACATTGCGAATTTCTTGGCTTCTTTATTATAGGAGCACCTTATAGTTGAGCCAGCATAGCTTCCTAATATCAGTCTTGTCCTCGGACCAGCGGGAATCGAACCCACAACCTGGCGCTGAAGGCATTTAGAGAATGTGCATGGGCCAAACCAATGCCCCACCCTGCCGGTTTGTAACTAAGTAATGGAGATGGTTTTATCAGTACCAACCAAAGTCTACTGGAAGCTGAAATATGACCCAAAACATGTAGAAATTTCGACATGGAAATTACTAATATTGTAAATTAGGAAATGAAAACAAATTGCAAACTAGAAATGCAAAGTGGCAATGTACAAACACATTTAGCGTGAGTAGTAGTAAAGTCGATGAAAGATTTTTTATTTTTATTTATTTTTTTTTTTTTGGGGGGGGGGGTTAGTTTAACAAGTAATGGAGATGGCTTTATTGTTACCAGCCAAAATCTACTGAAATCAGAAATATGTCCCAAAATAAGTAGATATTGCGACATGAAAATTACTATATTGTGAATAATGAAATGAAAAAAAAAATGGAAAAGTAGAAATGCAAAGTGGCAATGTACAAACACATTTAGAGTGAGTAAAGTAGATGAAAGATGTTTTTTGTAGTTAAACTAATGTTATATTTTGTAGAGCATCTGTAACCCCCATACCAGTTGGCAACTTAAATAATTTCATATTGTTTATTAAGCCAAAAAAGAGAATATATGTCTATTAAGTTACATTTGACAATTATGAAGAGCAATTTTATTTGAGTGCATGTAAAAGCTTCTTCTCTCAATATACACTATTTAGAAACTTTAGAAAGTAATTAAAATTTATCATGTAGAACGAGCTCAAAGAGAATGCATGTCCTGCACATGAAAACAATTTCACGGAATTAATGTTGTAAGATTCTACAGTTACTGACATACATGTAATTCAAAATGCATCAGGTTTGCTTAATGTTTGTTTTACTTTTATCTAAAACAATATCATTTTGAATTTCATGAGCAGAAGAAGTTTCCTTAATGAAATTTCCCTCATAGCTTCAGCAATCTTATTTATACACATGGAAATTCCTAAAATTGTTAAAATAGCATTAAGATTACTTTTAAAACTTTGAAACCTTGAGTATATTCAACGGTAAAATCGAAATGAATGATAGTATGTTAAATATGAAAACTAAGCAATTGGTTCGGCAGATAAATCAAAAACTAAACGTATCTTAAATTTAAAATTTCACATATCTTTAGTTTTTCGTTTATCTAAAGAAATTGAAAAATTTGAAAAAAAATTTAAACACTTTAAATATTTTAATTTTTTGAAAAACAAATTCAAATATTTCAAATGATTTATTCCTTTATTTATTTTTATATAATATATATTTGTGGAAAAAAATTGTTTCAAAATGTATGTATACCAAAAGTAAAATTTAGTGCTTCACCGGTTGCCTGCTTGAAGAACACGGAACCATAGTGTTTATTGTGGCTCTGCGTAGTAACCGTGCAAAACTCCTGATCTTTTTAGAAACACATATAGGACTTATTTATAACGCAAATAAATCATATATGGGATTTTGGATAGTATCAGCATTAAAATCTTACATATCCACAGACGTGTATTCAGAGAAGAAACACTTGGGTAATAGTATTAAAGAAATAAGTATACCCTGCTCATAAATTATTTCTGCTGAAAATTAAAAGAGTCTCTTGAAAGACATGTAGCCGTGATACTTATACTTATTATAAACCTTTTCATAGGTATGGAATTAGAACATTATATGTATAACATCAGCCTTAACATTTTACATTTCCACAGGAGTGTATTCAGAGAAGCAAAACTTGGCTAATAGCATTAAAGAAAGTTCCGTAACCACCACGGCTCCCCCGCATAACGCATATAAGCCAGAGTTCCTAACTACTGATGCTCGTCGCTACGACGGCAACCTGCTCGACCTCGAATCCACAGGACCGTTCACCGGTCCAGTTACCCGTCCCATGACAACCGGGCACTTCACTCCAATAAAGTCCTATCAATGCCACTTAACACCATTCGCAATCCTTGCGGTCTTATGATCAGATCATCCAAGTGCCTGAGCCATTCCAAATTAAATCTAATTTCCCAATTTAGTTCTCAGCCATCACACTATAAAATACATCGCTCAACGAAACTTTATTAACTAACAAAGTGCGGAACAGAAGTCCTGCACCACCCGTGCAGGCAACCAAAAGCAATCGCAACATTTAGATTTACAAGATTATAATATAGTACAAGAAACCTGCTCCATCCGATCAGGACAGCCATTTACAACAATAGAAATTTCAAATAATAACAAAGTTCAAACAGAAGAAGAGCACGACTCGTGCAAAATTTAGCAAAGTTTCAACAACTTGAATGTCAATCCTTCAGAGTAATGGGTCTACAGGGGCTGGAATCTAATTTTGTCATCAGCCTTTCTATCTCTTCGTTGAACTCGTCCTTGTCCGGGTCGCTGAAAGCAGTGTCTATTTTAGCCCCAAAGTCGGTCCTCTCCATTAAACGCTCCTCTTCCATCGTGTATCTTCCACATTGTCGGTCCGTTGGTAGATGTGCCACATCCGTTTTCTTGTCAGTTCTTTTCTGATGATTTTCGCAATTAGTACAAACTTGCCCTCTCTTACAGGGCTCTTGGCCGTGCTCTTTTTCCGCACATTTCTTACACTTTTTTATCACAAAATCTCCCAAAATGTCCAAATCTCCAACAATTGAAACAAATTGTCGGTTTATTATACAGCTTGCAGATATAACACATCCAGCCTAATTTGATTCGCTTTAATTGTTTTATCCTCTGATAAGTATCTTCCTTTATTAGCATTATCCAATTGCAGCTCCTCTTAGTCTTAAATGGCGTAATGGCCTCCACATGCTTAAACTCTTCATTCTGTTTCATGATCATCTCCTGCACCTTCTCTTTTGCAAACTCCTCTTCCACATCATAAACTATTATTCGAGGATCGCTTTTGCTAGGGGTTTGGATCTTATAAGTCATTTTTGTTCATCTATATTGCCACATTTCACCGAAGCAACGGTGGCTCAGCGGTATCGCTCCCGACGTCTAATCTGAAGGTCCCGGGTTCGAAAGCAGCCGTCGTCGGGGAGCCAGAACATCGTTTATTTTAATTTGCTCTGAATGCGAGCTGTATGCAAATTTACCTATTATTTATTTCAGTTCCGGTTCCAGAGGTTTCTGGAATATTCCTCACACTTCCGGTGGGAATGTCGGGAAATATCCGGAGGTGTATTTAAGGTAATGTTCCCCGCAATCTGGTGAATAAAAACCTGTCCTGAGCTACGCTTCGTATCATTTCTGTATTCCACAAAATCATCGTGACAATATTGCCAAACTCTTCAATGATCTTGTCAACGTCTTTCTTCATTTTAGTTCTTATTAGTAAACCTCCTTGGCCAATATTTCTGCATCTTTCAACTCCAATACCCAATTTTTCAGGCTTTATCTTACGTTTCACAATTTTCTTTGTCACTTCTGACACTTGTTCTCCAAGTGGGATAATCTTAACTTCAAATACTTCCTCCTCCTTCACCTTCCTAGTGAGCTTTTTCTTACCAGTAGTTTTCGTTTTTGTCACATCAGCGGAGATTTTTGCTTCCTGCTTGCTGAGTAAGTCCAGTTGTCCCCTATAATAGTGTATCAACCTTTTCTGCTCATTTATGGAGTCCACCAGATCCGTTAAGTCCTTATTAATCTGTCGCTTAATATCAACAGTTAGCTTAGCCGTACGGATGATACCTGTTAATTGTCTAAATTTAAGTTTCATCATATCCTCTGTTAAAAATCTCAACTCTTCCATATCAGCTCTCTTCGTACCCATTGTGTAGCTGCAAACTAATCAATATTGCTACTTAAACCCACACTCTTCCGACGTTAGCAATCTACCAGAAGGTAGACCCCCAGGGTCCACCACGAGGAGGTGTCAGAGACGAATTTAAAAAACTCTAATTGAATAACTATCCCAAACGCACCATATGCCTTCTGCAGGCTTTTTAATTTCCCTAATAAAGGCACAAGTAGCCAAAATAACTCTTTAATATTAGCGCGGGATTGGCTCCTAACATTAAAGAAATAAGTATTATCTCTGCTTAAAATTAAAACAGTCTCTTCAAAGACACGTAGCTGTGATACTTATTGCAAACTTTTACATAGGTATTGTAGTGTAATGTTTGACTAGCAGCGCTCGTTAAAGCGAAAGTGTTGTGCCCGTGATTCCTCCACCCCTCTACCAATCAGAAGGTTGGCTGCCGGGGCGTTGAACCCCAAGGGAGTGGAGGGGATCGTCGGGCAAAGAGTAAGAAAGAAAGAGAAGGAGAGCGTCACTGGTAGGAAACGGAGGTTTGGCGAGATTTAAGAAGGCTCGCCTCGCCTTTGGTTAGGTAATTACTTGGTAATTAGAATTAAGATAGAGAAAGAGAATCTCTGAGAATAGTTTCAGGAGGCCTGACAAGATTAAAGCAGGCTCGTCTCGCCTCCAGTTAATTAATTGATCGGTAACTAGATTATAGTGTAGGATAGCCGAGGTCTGGTAAGATATTGCAGGCTTGCCCACCTCGTGCAGAGTTTTCTTCAATTGTTATGTTATGTGTGAAACCGTTTAAATGTTAAATCTGTAAATAAATTTATGTTCGTCTTGTTCAGTGACGACTCATTTTTGCACAACCTCATTTGTCCCTAGGCCATAGAAAGAACCTAAGTGAACCGGTGTAAGAAAGATTGTACACGACAGTGGCGCAGCCGGCAGGGTGGCATTTAAGGGACGAGGTTAGGGTGTATCTTCGGGCTTCATGCTAGAATAGTCAGTTTAGAAATTAGCGATTGTGAGAGAGAGTGCTCTACCTGAATATAAAGTGTAGTTTACCGGAATAAAGTCAATAGTGAATGAAGTGAATGAAGTGAACAGCGAGTCACCTGTGGATGACCAGCAAGAAGGTAAGAAGATTTGAATTTTGATAAGTTAACGAACGTTCGAATTTAAGAAAATGTTTAAAGGGTTTAAGAGAGAAGACTTCGAACTTCTTTGTGAGGAGATTAGAGCTGAAATTGTCCCCAATGCGAGGATAGTAGACCTTAAATATAGCATTATGGAAAGTGATGAGTTTAAAAATGATCCCGAGTTCGAAAGGGACTGGCAGAGGATATTGTAGAGCAGAGACAAATTAGGGAGGAAAAAGAAAAATTAGAAGATGAGAGAAAACGTGAAAAAGAAAAATTAGAAGATGAGAGAAAACGTGAAAAAGAAAAATATGAAAATGAGAGAAAACATGAAATAGAAAAATTAGAAAATGAGAGAAAACGTGAAAAAGAAAAATTAGAAAATGAGAGAAAATGTGAAAAAGAAAAATTAGAAAATGAGAGAAAACAGGAAAAAGAAAAATTAGAAAATGGGTGAAAACGTGAATTAGAGCTCGCTATAATTTTGGCTGGAAGAAGAAATTCAGACAAAAGTTTGGCCGAAAATTCATGTGTTTTCTCTGAACGGGACATGAAAGGGACTGAAAAGGTGAGCTTATCATAAGCCACAAGGGAATAATTCATCCCTACAAACGAGCCACACCACTCTACGAATGCAGAGAACACGGGTGAATTTTTGTCTAGCACGAAGTTCAGTGATCTTCAACAATCACCCCTCGCGAAATTTGTAGTGGAAGCGAGAATATCGGGGCTTCTCTGAAATGTGACACCAAGAGAATCGTGCAAGACGGAGTGCCCGAATTTATGAGCGGGGTGGAAAGATCTCCAGTGCACTCCCGCAACGAATCCCCAATACTCCCCGTTGAAATTGAAAAAGAAACGAAAGGAAGGAATGAGTTCGGTGATAATCGAAGTGTTGCAGATATAAGGGAAGTGTGATTGTATGACAAAATAAAATCGATCTCTTGGGGTGAAGTTGACCGCAACCCTGTTTCGAATGAGGGAGATGACAGTTCATTGACACTAGATGTGGACAGGGGATAAAATGAACTTTCTCTTCATAGAGGGGCTGATAAGACTTCGGTACTAAACCCTGTTGTGAGTAGTGATGTTGCTCCGATATTCGAAACCAAGCTTTGCCGAAATGATACGGAAATTAGAAAAATGTGTGTTTCTGAGGAAATAGAGGGAATTTTTTTGGACGAAGATGGAAGAGAAATTGATACCAATGTGAGCGAAGAAAATGTGCTTCTTGTTAGTGAACGCAAGCCATTCACCGTAAATGCTTCAGATTTAGATAGGTCAGCAAATTTGAGTGACGAGCCCTTGAGATGCATTTTTCCTGAACAGAATGTGGTGGAACGAGAGAGTAAAGATCACAGAATGTGTTCGTGATTAGACAAACTTCAACCGACTTCGCGGATCCAATTAGGTTGTGTGAAAGTGAAATATGGATCAGTGTGATTATGTGTGCACCTCAAGTATTATGTATGACGGGCAGTGCGATTGTCAAAGGTTCTGGTTAGCCTTTGTTTTGGCCCTAAGTGTCATCGAGAGACGAAGTGTTATTTTTTAGTGCTTTTTTGTGTGTGCATTTGTGATCACGTTGAGTGATGTGTTCATCTCATCGATTCTTACTGAAAAACTTTAGAGAAGTGCGTAGTAACTATCTCTGGTGTTTCAAGATATTCTAACGGCTGAAGGAAATTGTCTTCTATTGTGCAAACTTTTAATGTCTTGGTGTTTACTTGATCCTGATCACAGTGTTTTTATGATCCTGATGAACCAAAAATGTGTGTGGTGTCTTCTGTACGTCTGTTGAATAACAAATAGTAGTACGTTATTTTTTTTAAGTGTTTGGCATGATCCTCAAGTGAATTTTGTGTGGTGTCATTGTTACATCTGTTGGATTCTCTTAGTGGTATGTTTTTATTATTAGTATTATTATTGTTATTAACGCAAATTTGTGAGTAAGTGTTGATTTAATATTTTTCATGCTTATGAGTAGTTTTTGTTTAGGTATTGTCATACAATTGCTTAAGTGACATTTTATTAATTTCAATTTGTGAGTAGAAGTAATTCAATACTTTTCATAATCATAATTAGTAATTGTTTAGTGTGTTGGTATGAAATTGTTTCAGTATTTTATTAATTCAAATTTGTGAGCAGGGTTTAATTCAATGCTTTTCATATGCATCATTAGCAATTGTTTAGTGTGTTGTTATATAACTATTTAAGTGACATTTTATTAATTTAAAGTTGCGAGTGGAGGTTAAGTCAATAATTTGTCATGTTTATAATTGATAATTGGTATAAAATTGTTTAATTGACATTTTATTAATTTGAATTATGAGTAATGTGTATTGATATGTAGATACTTGTGTTTGAGTATGTCAAGTTCAGTTAGAATTTAGGTCAAACATTACTGATTTTCAGATTAGTGTTTGTTGTTTTCAACCCCCAACACTCTTGCGGGGGAGGTGTAGTGCAATGTTTGACTAGCAGCGCTAGTTAAAGCGAAAGTGTTGTGCCCCGTGATTCCTCCACCCCTCTACCAATCAGAAGGTTGGCTGCGGGGGCGTTGAACCCCAAGAGAGTGGAGGGGATCGTCGGGCAGAGAGTAAGAAAGAAAGAGAAGGATAGCGTCACTGGTAGGGAACGGAGGTTTGGCGAGATTTAACCCCTTCGGCCCTGAATTTTTAATTCGGCAGATAAAAAATCAATGAGTGGTTAGATATGCTACACTATATGTAAGTATCTTAAATATAAAATATTATAATGTTCTGCCAATTACCAAACTAATTAAAAAATGTTCTAATAGTAGGACACCAGGCTATAATTAAGCAAAAAGTGAAAATTTATTTTAAGTACAGTTTACAATTATTTTGTGTGAAACATTTTGAAACAATTTCTTTGTGCATGAAAACATAAAAATACGTCACATTTCTCACAAAATGAAGTAGTTTTGTATGAAAAACCTTCCAATTTGCATCTCTGTTGCCTTGGACTTCTTTCAATCATATGATTTAGCCCAGCGAATAGGTTTTTCTTTTCTTTAATAATATTTGTAGTAGTTGCATCATGTTCGTCTTCCCTATCACCCTGCAAGCACACATTCGTGAAACAGAGAGAGAAGTGTAGGGGAAAGCAGTGATTTTTTGGTTCCGTCACCGAGAGGAGATTTTAAGGCGTCCCTCTTGCCTTTGAAGATTCGCCTCAGACTTCCCCGGATGGTGGTTTTAAGACGAATGATCAAAGCCACGAAATACTTCCCCCACGTTGGAGGGGGGGGGGAACTAATCGACACAAAAATGTGTCAAGAGGCGACGGGGGAGCTTATTCGCTTGTGTGTAGATGCGCCTTCTTCTCTTCATCTGATGTCAGGTGAGACAAATCAGGAGAATTTGAAAGCCATTCATCTTCAGACCCTTATATCTTCTAAATCAGAATACTCTAGATTGTTTAAGCATTGAATGGCTTCTTTCAAGGACAACTTTTTACTTCGCATATTGCCTACAAATAAATAAAAATGAATTTCAATGTGGGTAATTAGGAATAAACAGACAAAAATATACAGTTAATTATTAAATAAAAACCATAAAATATCCAAATTATACGTAAAACTCAATATTTTTAGAGAAAATATTGTTTTATTCTAAAACAAAATATAAGTTTTGTACTAATAGGCACCTGGTGTACTATTAATAGAACACGTATAAAAATACACCTTGTTTGCTCTAAGGCTTGGTGTCCTATTAGTAGAACAAATATTAGATTTCCATTTGTAATGCAATTTCTAATTAATTTTTTAGTTAAATTCACAGAATTGGGCATAAAGAGTCTAATTTGTACTACGGAATTTTTTTAAGTTGCAGGAAATTATATATAATAATATTTTGAGAACTAATAAAAGATGCATTTACCTTTTGGCTGCAAATGGCTAGACGCTTCCATTATCTTCTCTGCTGGGGACGTACTGCTATCTACTGAGCAAAAATAATAGCATACAGCTATTCTTCCATGTATTATTAGTAAGACACTCGGTTTTGAGGTGAAAATTCTTGAAAATGAGGAATATAGAGTAATGTAAAGATGTGTTCTAATAATAGGACATCAGGGCCGAAGGGGTTAAGAAGGCTCGTCTCACCTCTGGTTAGGTAATTACTTGGTAATTAGAATTAATATAGAGAAAGATAATCTCTGAGAGTAGTTTCAGGAGGCCTGATAAGATGAAAGCAGGCTCGTCTCGCCTCCAGTTAATTAATTGATCGGTAACTAGATTAGAGTGTAGGATAGCTGAGGTCTGGTAAGATATTGCAGGCTTGCCCACCTCGTGCAGAGTTTTCTTCAATTGTTATGTTATGTGTGAAACTGTTTAAATGTTAAATCTGTAAATAAATTTATGTTCGTCTTGTACAGTGACGACTCATTTTTGCACAACCTCATTTGTCCCTAGGCCATAGAAAGAACCTAAGTGAACCGGTGTAAGAAAGAGGGTTCACGACAGGTATGGAATTTGAACATTATACTATGTTGCATGTTATGTAGACAGATTAATTTTATGTAATCCTAAACTTCAAGCAGTTTAGATGGGGGTTTTTAACTTTAAAAATTTTCATGCTTTTTAAACATTTTTATTTTTGACATTGGCATTTAAAATCAAACGATACGACACTTAAACTTATTAAATTATAATAATTGTTATTATATGAGTTTCATTTTACTTTTAAGATATTTATTTCTCTAATACTATAAATATTTAAGTCAGAATCAGACTTGGATATCTTTTCCTGGATATTCCGTAGGACTGTACAAACGAATGAATGGATTTTCTTACTTCACTTAAAAAAATTTTCTCTCTTCTTAAAAAAAAATATGTAATACGTTTTGATTTAATTATACAAAGGAAACGCATATAATACAAGAAAATTACCTTTTAAAAAACTAATTTATCAATTGTATATTTTTACTGTAAAATCACTTTAATTATTTACAGATAGTTTCACATAAATACCATTTATACATTAAACTTAAACTTGTTGATTATACTCGTACGTAGTAAGAATACATTACAAACGTTAATAATTCCATACATTTCTAACTATATATCGTTATATTAATTTGCAACAATTTATTCTTTTAAACATATTGCAAGTATTTTGAGAGTAGAACCCTTATTTTTTTTATGGAATAACAAAATCACTAAATTCCAACCTTTTATAGAACACTTATTTTCCAATATAACTGTTAATAGATTGAATTACTTAAAGTAACAGTGGAGTTGAAACATGCAATTGCTCTTCATGGATGTATTGACATTTTTACTTAAAAAATAAAAAAATAAAAACTGTGCATAGAATACACCTTCATGTTTCCGAGCCATTTACAAAGCTGTCTGTTTAATTTTCAGTACTAATTGCCATAACTTACTCCAAAAAAACTGCTACCAGGTACCTCCTTCATAATTTTTAAGTAACTGCTATTATATGATGTTACGACAACGAAAACGTTTCACTAGCGACATAAATGAGTAGCACCCATGTTTGGCTTTAAATGCAAAGCTTATGTCTTTCTAGAGAAATTAATAAACGTTGAAATTCCGCAAATTACATTTACAATTAAAGTCTTTGAGTATATTTAAACATTAAATATGCTTAGTAATGTAAAGAACGTGTCATCTGAAGATTAGTTTTTAAGATTTATGAGGAAATATTTCAATTCTTTGATGATATACAAATGCAACTTGAGGAAATATTTTTTTTAATGTAACCGTAGTAAGTTATTCCCTTAAAAATTAGACTTAAAGAGTATACCTACAGTAAAAACACATGGAATATATGTCTATAAATATCAGTGTAAAATATTTCGAAGTATTGTCAAATACATGAAGCAACAGAACTAAAAAGATATTTTCGTTTAATATAGAGTGAGTAAAAATATATTTTCGCAAAATTTACGCATACGTTATAAATATGTTACATTTAAGCTATTGCAGATTTTTTTAATTAAAATTAGGTAAAATAGGTTATATAAAATAATATAGTCATAAATAGCAAAAATCTAATAAGATACGCGAAATATTTTTTATCGATTATTATTTAAATTGAAAATTCTATGACTAGTCGTAAGTTGCTAGCTTATATTTTTCGCAAAAGCAATTAATTTAGTTTATGTGTCTTCCCTGTGGAATCTGACTTAATTCTAACGATATTTCGAAAAGGTAATCATTTCCGGTTATTATACTAATGCAGAAGTGAATAAACTCCTATTTTACGGTAAGTATTCAAATGTAGAAGAATCAGACAGGAAAAAATTAAACTCAGTTGGTAGAGCTTTAGATTTAGATCAAAGTAATATACATATTCCTTTATTGTGTACAGTGGCTGGTACGTTGCGTTCATCCTCGTAGAATTTTTTTGCTATATACTGTCATGACTTTACAAATAACTTAGTCGTAATGTTTAGACTACATTGTCGTTATTAATCAGGTGAAAATATGATTTAAGGGAATATTATATTTTCAATTTCGGAAACGAGAGTCAAACGAGTAGATAGGAAACTCCATTAGAAAAATATAATAAACTTCATATGTATTGCAGAATACCAAGTTTAATGCGTGAGATTTTTAGAATTAGACGTTAATTTATATTCATTTATCCTTCTCACACATTTTACCTTGATTCCAATTTCCATTTACTAATTACTTAATTAAATATTCGAAACATTGATAGGTTCTTCACTTTTTTTTTTGGTCTGAACTATTAACATATGACTTCAGATAGTAATATCTTTCCCGTAATATCGCACACATTTTAATGTCTGCGACTAGCGTTAGTACTTGTTACAAAAATACTGCGCTAAAAACTGTACCAACTACACTTAATTGTATTGCCAGTAAATGATGCAAATTTCAAGCTAACTGTTTCCTTTACCTTTCAGATATATTTGAAATTAAATGCATTTTATTTGCAATATAGTGTGACCTATTGTTGTAGAAAATTATTTGCAGATCACATTTCTAGAGTCTCTACAAACATACAAATTTGTTACACAAATTGCTCTGATACCGACGAACTAGGATAATCATAACGTCTGAAGCATTATATCAGCAGAGAAGTCTGCAATCATTTACCTGTGCCGTAACTGCCAAACGAGGAAGATTACAATGATACATTAAATTCCTGAATGGAAGCTACCTATCTTCATATCAAGTTTAAATGTAGTTGAATTGATACCAAAATCCCAATGTATTTCCACACTCAGCCGTCAAAATTTAAAATGATCATTTTGGTTAGCAACTTTAGAATTACAAAAGCATCATTTCAGGTTTATCATTTCAGGTATGAAACTGAATATCAATAGTTGACATGAACTTGCCAAAATGAAGATTATGATATATAGACGTGCTTGCATATAATTCTCAGATAGACAATGGAGTTTACAATAGCAGTGTATTGTCTTGTGTCTAATACTATGGATGTAGTTAATTGTTATTTCTGATTATAATAGGACGATATTATACTTCTGAATCACTCAGTGCTTTAAAAAGACAGGTATAAAAACGTGTATATATATATATATATATATATATATATATATATATATATCCCTTTCAGATGGAGGATATTCCGTAATACAAGAATCATTGTAGTCGAACTTTAAAAATATTTTCAATAATCCACAATGGACTCCTTCAGTAATAAAAATTGGGAATGAAATAATGCAGTTAACAAATATGAAATGATATATCAGCCATTCACAAGCCAAATCGATTAAGTCCACTTTTTGAAATTTTTGAAATTTTACTGTCAGCACTTTATTGACTTCTAACTTTTTATCTTCTTAATATACTTTCGTTATTATAAGGGTTAACACCACCAAACGACAAAGTTTTTTATAGCATCGCATAATAAGTAGATTGTTTCAGACGCCAGTCCGATTAACTCCATACTCTAAAGTAAATCGTCGAAATAATGCAATTGTTTAGGTAAATTGTTTAGTGCTGTTTCATAACAGAAAAGTAAAATAATTAGTCAGTTAAGAGAAAAAGAATCATAAAATTCCAAATGTCTATACACCATGTCATACTATTCAAATACTTTCACGAAAATTCAGAATTTAATGCTATTAATATAAGAAAATCTATAGAAGATTGAGCAATAGGTCTGAAAAATGTAGACTGGACTTTTATGTATCATACAGGTAGAATTGTGACAACAGAAAAGAGGAAAGATATGGTTTAACTGTTTAAATTCATTCTTCCTATCAAACAAGATTATTATAAAATCTTAAGAGCAAATATACGGGACGGGACATCAAATACAGCTGACGAAGACATCATTGATGTTGCTGCTTAAGCAGTTTAAACAAACTAACAATAATAATTGTAACAGTAACAGAACAGTTAACATTAAATTTTTTAGGGAATAATCTTTGATATAAAATACATGATAGTGAAGTTTTTCTATGTTACAAAAAAATTAATTTGAAGACTGAATTTCATACTTTTTTCCCACTGCTAAATTGATTAAGTCCTTAGTCACGCAAAAATTGTAATAATAATAGAGATTAATCCAAAGATAGATCTTGCAGATTTAATATGTCGTTGGAACAAACATACATCTGCAGTAATGCATTGAATTTATACTTTCAGATGAATTAAAAAAATAAAGTATATTTTATCACTCTTCTCCAATTTTTGTTTTATGGACTTAAATGATTCATATTTGCGGACTTAATCGGCTGAGATATTCCATGGCTATTGACCCTATTACATCACATAGCCGTAATTATAAAGTTAATCCTTAGATTGTTCATATTATGTACAGGCAAGTTATCTTCCTTTTTGAATGGGAATGATCTGAATTGTTTGGATCCCAAAGGAGATCGAATTGTTTCTGTTTATATATCCAACAAATTTGACCCTTCAGTTTCGCCATTGAGCCATTTAATCTTCTTACCGCACAAATCCTCTTATAAACATACCTATGACTTTCAATAGCAATCATTTTATACTTGGCGGAAAAAAAGAAATGTTGTATGAGTGTTATATGAAGAAAGAAGCATCCATCTAAAATCACAATATGGAGATTTAGAATGTTTCAGTGAAAAGAAATATTTGGGACAGCAAATCTGATTTTAAAATGTTTTTATGAAAAATGGAAAAGATAATTATAATCATACATTTTCATAGTTCAATGATGGTTTTGTAATTGTGCTCTTTTCTCTATGAATAGCTGTGTAATTGTTTTGCTTAAGAAATGAATATTAACGGTTTATTCTTTTTAAAAGCAATAAAATATCATAAAAGTTAGAAATGCATCATTTTAAGATTTAGTTATTTTTTATCCTTACTTTTAATATCATGTTTAAAAATCAGCAATAATTCTAAAGGTAACTTAATCACTAAATTAAATGAAGAGCTCTATTAATTATATAAAATAAATATTATAGCTTTATTGTATTAAAATCATATTAAGGAACATATTCTACCTATCTCAATGATAGAAAACATTTATTTCAGATACTTAATGAAATGTGGAAGTTTTTTTCATATTGAAAAATACCGATAAAAAAATCAGGAAAAATATTTCGTGGAACGATGACATTTAACGGGAATCCAAGCCCAATATTACGACTCCATACGTCCTAGAAACATTTTTCTACAGGAATTTTATATTTATTTGATTTCGTCAGACGTACGCTCATTACATAAAAGAAAAAGGACCTCGGTTAAATATTGGAAACTTTTATCTTCGGATTCTACGATGTTTTCTTTTATGTACTACAAAGCTTAACGGGGTATTTTGAACACAAAAAAAATAAACTTAAGAACTAAATTCCTGTAAGAATACTTTTTTTAGAACTAGGAGATCATGAGGTGGCTAGTAGAAGTACATGACTAGTTGTCATGATATTATCTAGAAAACATATTAGATATGATTATTTTGGATGAATTTTCTTCACAATTTTTTTCTCTTAATCATATTTAATTCAACGCAATGAAAATATTATCATATATTTTAGTCTCTCGAGCATATTGGTTTTTACGACTAGGGGGACATGAGATGGATATCAGTTATACACTATCTGCCATTAAGTATTTGGACACCCACGCGAATGACGATATCTGCGGTCCTGATATTCGTCACGCCCTCCGTTAAATGTAGTGTAGGAAACAACATTGGCAATAGTCGCATGCAAGATGCCACTAAGTGCTGAGTTTTTTTATTTCGAGAATGGTGTAATAATCGGGCATCACAGAAATAGTCGATCCCTAAGAAACATATCCAGGGAGCTAAATTATCCAAAGTTGACAGTGGCCTATGTGATTCAGAAGGGAAAGCGGTGATTGTCAGAATGTGCCCCGAGTCGGAGGACCCACGAAACTGGGAGGCAGATACCGACGGGTGGTATCTATAGAAATTCGGAAGTATCGCACACAGCCGATGGACCACGTACTCCAGGAGTTTCAACAGGCATCCGGGAGTATTGTTTCGATGAATGCCATCCGTAACACATCTTCTTGGTTTTCATGGTCGTGCTGCCGCCTATAAGCCTTTGATCACAGAGTCCAACCGCGCTTCTCTGTTAATGTGGTGCAAAGCATGCCGAAAATGGACCGTAGATCAGAGGAAACGGGCTCTCTGGAGCAAAGAATCAAAGTTCACCCTCTACCGTACGGATGGCGGAGTCTGGGTCTGGCGTCTGCTTGAAGAACGCCTCCTGCCATAATGCATTGTGCCCACAGTAAAATTCGGGCACAATGCAAGGTGGAAATGGAAATAAATCCATAAATGTCAGGAATTAGGGTCTGGGGGGTATTTCTCCTGGTTTGGACTGGAATCCATCGTCCCAATTCGTCTCGTACCGGCTCTACTAACTATTGGATATAAATGGATTTTTTTTCTATCACAGGTGTCCAAATACTTATTTGTAGATAGTGTACATCCCTAGTTGCTATTATAGTGGCAAGTATATACAACCATTATTGTGGAGGGTAAGTCAGTCACTCAAACTCACTAACAAAACTTAACAAATTTATTGACAAAGTATTAGTATTAGCAGATTACGCCGACATACACAACTTAAAATATGGAGCGAACCTGCTTTCATAATATTGACATGAAACATCACGAGAGGTCTAAAATAAGTTGAAATACGTAGTAAAAGAGGGAGTAACGGCCTCAGCCTCCAACTTAAACACGCCAGTCAAACTGACAAATGGCTAAAGCAAACAAGTCGCGAATCGGTAAAAACTAAAAACTTAAGAACCTCTGTATCCCATCGGTCTGACTGTAGCTTATAACTGCTTACGCAGCCAATCAGTGTTTGCTGAGACTTTTGCTGATACGAAGCGATTCAATGCATAAGTTATCGCGATTCATTGAATATTTAATCAGTAATTAATCTTTCTAAAATGTAAGCGGAAAATGTAGACCATGGAACACCATACACTCTCACCGTAGAGAAGATTGAAATTTACTTTTAAAATTTAAATCTAACAATTGGCTTTGAAATTCGCCCAGATTTAGTTACTGTATTTTCCTGTCGGGGAATGTGATGTTTCTCAGTGTCTCCATGTGCTTTAGTTAATACATAAGCAGGCTTTCCAGAATCAATGCTTGCAGATTGAGGTTTACTCTTGATACAAATAGTCAGTGTCTTTGGTTTTCTTGATATGATAGCATATGGTACTTCATATGGTGGTGCCAACGGAGGCTTCACATGGTCTGTCCTCAGGAACACATGTGTACAGTCCTTGAAATCCTTGAAGACAAAGATTGGTGGCTGGGCATGTCTTACTGTCGTATTTGGTGTCAAGTTGGTCATATGGGAACTAAGTCTCTGCAACATCTCAGCTGGCTCGTCCTTCACCGGATTACTCTTAAAATTTCACCTGGAAATCTTAACAGACCACCGAACACTAATTGTGCTGGGGCAGCCTGCAGATCCTCCCTTGCAGTTGATCTGATAGCCAGAAGCACCAGTGGTAGAGCATCAACCCAATATACCGGATCTACTGCCATCAGAGAGGATTTAAGCACTCGATGGAATCGTTCCACCAATCCATTGCTCTGTGGGTGGTAGGCCATAGTCCTGCTGCTCTGGATCCCTAAGTACGTTGACAGTCTATTAAAAAGTTGAGACTCAAAGTTTGGCCCGCGGTCTGTCGTTATCACCTCGGGAATACCATAACGAGCTATCCAAGTAGATAAGAAAGGATCCGCTATGGTTTCTGCCCGTTGGTCCGGAAGTGGCACAGCAGCAAGCCATCGCGTCTGGCGATCCAGACAAGTCAGCAGATTCCGGTTGCCTTTGGATGTAGGTAGTGGCCCAACTATATCAATGTGGACATGAGAAAACCTATTTGTTGCGACGAAAGTTCCCAGAGGCGCCTTGTTGTGTCTGGTCACCTTTACTCGCTGTCACTGGTTGCATTGTCTACACCATTCTGTACAATCCTTCCTCATGCCAGTCCAAATGAATAGTTCTTCGATGAGTCGCCAAATTCCTTTTACACCAGGATGTGAAAGTATGTGGTTGGCTTCAAAAATCCTCCTTCTCCATATTCTAGGTACAAATAGTATAACTAGGTCGTGAGACACATCACAATACAATTTTCTTTCACAGGCAGGCAAAGCAATTAACTTTAACTCAAGACCTCTTACCTCCTTTGAACGCAAAATCTGTTGTAACTCGGGATCTGTTACTTGATCCTCGGCAAATAAATTAAAATCAATTGAATTATTTAAATTCAAAGTGTGTATTCTGGATAGCGCGTCGGCTACTAGATTTTGTTTTACTGGCAAATATTCTGTAGTGTATTGGCTAACAAGTTCTAAGTGTCTAACCTGTCGAGGGCTAGCACTTGTTAATTTTTGGTGAAGCGCGAAGGTTAAGGGTTTGTGATCAATGAAGATCGTGACTGTTCTTCCTTCAAGCATGTGCCTAAAATGTTTTACTGCAGAATATACCGCCAACAGTTTTAAATTGTTTATCAAACGCACTGCATTTAGTTTGATTGGGGCTTAATTTTCGAGAAAAGAACCCTAATGGCTAATCGCCGTCCTCGGTAAGTTGAGAAAGAAGGGCACCGACTGCTCGGTCCGACGCATCGACAGTTAACAATAGGCGTGCGCTGGGAGCTGGGAATTTCAGCGCATTTACCTCCGGAATAGCTTTCCTACAAGTTTCTAATGCATTTATTAATGGTTCTGTCCACGGTATTGGAGTCATATCCTTTTTCTTTCTGTTAATTATGAGATCAAAAAGCAATGCCTGTTTCTCCGCAATATTAGGTATAAAACGAAGATAAAAATTTAAAATTGCTAGAAATGTCCGAAGTTGACTGATATTGTTTGGGCGAGAGTATTGCTGTAATGTTTGGACCTTTTCAGGTAGCGGTTTAATTCCCTGCTTTGAAATTTGAAAGCCCAAAAATGGTATTTTGTCAACTCCGAATATGCATTTCTGGAGATTTAAAATCAGGCCATGTTGACTTAGAGTTGAAAAAAGTATTTCTAAGTGTTTTTTGTGCTGTATCCCGTTATCAGAAAAGACAAAGATATCGTCAAGATATGACAAACAAAAGTCGAGGTCTCTCAGTATACTGTCTAGATAATGCTGGAATGTGTTTCCACTGTTTCTCAAACCGAATGGCATTTTCCGGAATTCGAACAAACCTATAGGGGTCGTCAACGCGGTCTTAGGAATGTCTGTAACCTCAACTGGAATCTGATAGTATGTTCAAACCAAGTCGACTTTCGAAAAAAACTGTTTCCCCCGTAATCCCATAAATACATCATGGATGTGTTGGAGGGGGTTGCGGTCGGGAGTTGTGACCTTGTTGAGGGCCCTATACAGTGTGTAACAAAATTGTAAGACCACCCAAAATATCGCTCATTTTAATATTACACTGCATAAAATGAATAATTTTAAAATTTGAAGCAAATGAAAAAAGTTATATTTTCTCCAATAAATCGCTTAAAGGAAATAAAATTGAGTTAATTTCACACAGCAAACGATTTTTTGAAATCTTCGCGTAACATAAATATAAGACCACTTATTTTTTTATTTAAAATCGTTTGAGTTTTTAAAACTATTTTATTTTTTCTTTCAAAATCGTAGATAAACTGTAACTTTACATCACAAAAACGTCCAAACAATAATATTGTAAAAGGAAATAGAATTTAATTTGTTTGTTTTTATGAGGAAATTCGCAATGCCGCGGGGAAGAGAATTATCTGAACTAGAAATTCGGAAAATTTGGTTTTATAAGGGCTCTGGAAAATAGGAACGTGAAATAAGATACTTAAACGTTCTAAAACTGCTATTCATAACGTTTTAAGTAAGAGATTTTTATGGAAATTATAAAGAATCTGGCAGAAATAGTAAATTATCAGCTCGCGATAAAAGACAAATTTTCAAGCTTGCAACGAAACAGAACTTGACTACTCGTAAAATAACACAGCAGTCAACAAAACTATTTCACATATGACAGTCTGGCGCAGTTTAAGATCAAATTCCAATGTTGCTCTTCGGAAATTAAAAAGAAAACCAAGACTGTTAAAGCATTATAAAGAAGGAAGGCTAAAGTGAGCAAAGGAAGTCATGACCTCTGATGCTGCTTGGAAAAATATTATTTTTTCCGACGAAAAAAAAATAATTTGGATGGCCCGGACGGTAATATTTCTTACTGGCATGATTTACGAACGGAACCTCGGGTTTTCTTCAGTAGACAGATGGGTGGTGGCTCTTTGATGGTGTGGGGAGCTTTTGCATATGATGGGAAATGTGATCTGCAGCGAGTTCTTGGAAAAATGGACTCCATTTATTATCAACAACTCCTTTACCAACACCTTATACCTTTTGACCCATTTTTAGGAGGATCAAACTGGAAATTTTAGCAAGACAATGCGCCATGCCATGTGTCTAAATCAACTAAAAACTGGCTTCAAAAATAAAAGTCGAGGTCTTAAACTGGCCAAGCCTTAGTCCAGACCTGAATCCCACCGAAAACTTGTGGGGCCATTTGGCTCGTCAAGTGTATGCAAATAACCGTCAGTATGATTCTGTGTATGAATTGGAACTAGCTATCTTGGATGAATGGGACAAAATTCCCAAATATTTGCTCGAAAACCTAATTAATTCAATGAAAAATCAAGTATTTGAAGTTATTCAGAAAAATGGTGGATCAACATCATATTAGTTTTATTAAAAAAATTTGTTTTAACTAGTGGTCTTATAATTTTGTTACAGATATTTGATTGGAAAAATTTGAAATTGTTGATAAAACAATTAGTATATTTAAATATTTCTTAAAAATAATATACATATATTTTATATTTCATTTATTAACATCAACCTAATTTAATTTTAAAAAAATTGTACTATTTATAGTAAAAATCACAAAATCCACAGTGGTCTTATAATTTTGTTATACACTGTAATCTCCGCATATTCTCCAGCTCCATTCTTTTTCTTTACAAAATGAATAGAGCTGGCCCATGGACTTATATAGGGCTGAATAACATCCTGTTCCTTTAGAGCTTTAAATTCAAACTTCAATGTTTGAAAATTCTCGGGGTTCAACCTACCAGTTCTCGAGAAAATGGGTGTACCTGTAGTTTCAATACAGTGTGTTACCGGAAAGTTTTGCAAGTTATTATTGCAATGCACATTTCGATTGAAAAGTTTTCGAAATCGCGTTTGAATTCTTTCATATTCAGTTTTCCCCTCCAGTGGAGTGAGATTTAAACTAGGGGCAGTCCCTGGATGTCCCGATACTGCTAATGCTGTAATGTTATCTGTAACTTTATTAATATAACTTTTGTAATATTATTCACAAAGCATATAATTGGATTTATTTTCGAACAATTGTCTTTAAAATATTCCCTTTCTGCTGTAGCCACATTTAATTCAACACATTTCAAATATTCTCCTCTATTTTAGTCTCAGAATACAGGAAAATAAACTTATGAACTAAATTCGTATACGATTTCTGTATTACAACTAGGAGATCATGAGGTGGCTATCAGAGGCTATCAGTAGTTGTCATGGTATTGTCTAGAAAATATATTATGTATGATTATTTTGCATGAATTTCCTCCACAAAAGAAAAACCTCTTTTTTCCTTAATAAAATTTAATTCAACGCAATTAAAATAATATCACATCTTTTAGTCTCCCAAGCTGATTGGTATTTTCGACTAGCGAAACATGATGTGGATATCAGATATACATCAAGAGTTGCTATGATATTATCTACAAAACTTATTAGAAAATCTTATTTTGAAACAGTTGTCTTTAAAAATATCTCACTCTACCGTAGACATATTTAATTCAACACATTTGAAATATTCTCATCTATTTTAGTCTCTCAAGGCGATTGGTATTTTACGACTAGCGAAATATGTGATGGATTTCAGATATATACCACTAGTTGATGTAATATTATCCCCAAAACATATTAGATAAGCGTATTTGGAACAATTTTCTTTTGAAAAATCTCTCTCTGTCATAACCATGAATTCTCTCCACAAAAGAAAAACCTCTTTTTTTCTTTATTCACATTTAATTCAACGCAATAACTATATTATTATTTCTTTTTGTCTATCAAGCCGATTAGCATTTTACGATTACCGAAACACGACATCACTAGTCACATATATACATCACTAGTTTCTATGATATTATCCACAAAACATACTCGATAAATTTATTTTGAAACAGTTGTCTTTAAAATCTCTCTCTGCCGTAGCTATATTTAATTCAACACATTTGAAATATTCTCATCTATTTTAGTCTCTCAATGCCATTGGTATTTTACGACTAGCGAAAAATGAGGTGGATATCAGATATACATCTCTAGTTGCTATATTATCCACAAAACATATTAGATAAGTTTATTTTGAAAGGTTGTTTTCAAAAAATCTCTCTCTGCCATAGCCATGTTTAATTAAACTCATTTGTAACATTCTTATCTATTTTAGTCTTTCAGGCCGATTGGTACTTTACGACTAGATAAATATGCTGTAGATATCAGATGTATATCAATAGTTACTGTAATATTACCTCAAAGAAATATTATATAATTGTATTTGGAACAATAGTCTTTTAAAAATCCCTCTCTATCATAACCGCATTTACGAATTATTCAACATGTTAAAAATGTTATAATCTCTTTGAAAATATTCATTGAAAATATTCTCTCTAAAGCTAATTGTTTTTTAACTAGGGGGAACATACAGTGAATATCATCTATACATCCCTAGTTGCTATAATATTATCCACAAAACATGTTAGATAAATGAAATGCGTAACAGTTGTCTTTTAAAAAACCCAACTCTGCCGTAACCCCATCAGCATACTGAAAATATTATCATGATTTTTAGATTCTCAAATTTACATGCCGGACGAAGGCCAAATGGCTAGATCACTGGCATTATATTCAAAAGCTGTGGTTTCGAGTTCTACTGTTGGTATGGATTCCTGTATCCGTACGAAATCGGCTTTAAAATGAAGTCCTAGTACTAAGCAACTTTTGTGTAGAAAAGTTTGACTGTAGCGCTCTAAACCAACCTTTCATCCATCCCCAAAATAATGCTCAATTAATTTACGTAAATGTATATTTGTGTGAATTTTAAGAATATTAGTTTAGTTAGTTGTGTACATGAATATTTAGTTACTCCTATTTCAAAAACTTACTATATTATTGCTACTGTGTTTAATTAGATGCATACACGTACACTGAGACCCTTAGCTTTACATGATTTGTAAGAAATATAGTAAATTCTTCATAAAACCCCTCTAAAGTGCAAAAATAACTTACGAGTTTTGACGAATTAATGTATGGTATTTCGTAACAAGCATTCCATTACAGTTGTTGTGGATTTTAATACGAATCATTAAACAAATTTTAAATATTTTACAATATTTTATGTGAAACGAACATGCTATAAGAATAAAATTAATATTCGTATCTCAAAAAGACATTTCTCTAAATATATTATCTATATAACCTAAATTGATGAAAATTAAAGTCACTCTCTTTATGAGAATTAAAGATCTTTATTTATCAGTAAAAAGATTTTCTTACTCTAAATTTTATGGCTCGCAATTTATGGTTTATCTTTTCATGGTCGTTTTATTGCATTCGCTTAAGCATAGTTACCGATATTAATAAAAACATTTGCGTGGGGAACATTACACACACATCCCTTAATTATTTCTAATAAGTTTAATTAAAAATACTGAACAGTGACTTTAATTTATGCTTCTTTTTCGACACAATTCCTTCGAGAAAATTGTGAATAATTCATTTTAACAGTACTTAGAGCAGTTCTTCACAAATTTATTGCGATGCAAAATTCGGTTTCTGTAAGTGTAAACGCATAAAACCACTTAATACGCTTTTTAATTTTATAGAGGACTTTTACCTAATCTTCAATTAGTATTTCATGTCATGAACTAACTCACTAATCGAAGCAGTAAAGTCTAGTAAAGAACGAAATAATCTCGCCGTTTAAGTAGCGGCCCAAGTTAAATGCTTTTCTTCTACACTTATTTAAATTATGTTAGGTACTTTAAAAATGGAGTCGTGGTCTTCTTTGAAGTGTTGTCTGACATGAAACAGAGCAAGGAATTAGTTTCACTCACGCCTAAATTCGCTCTCTAACCTCTTATTATTATTCTCAACACTGCCCACGGTGATGAATTATCTGGAAGAGGCATTTGAATTAGCGGCGAGAAACTGAGAGCTTAATTACATTGTCGTCCACGACAGCTAGACGAGACTGAAGAAAAATGTCGTCTTTCAGAGTAGCATTAGAATTAGAGACAAGTAAGCGAAATACGTTTATCACATTGTGATTTGGAGCAACTACACGGGACTGCAAAAAATGATGACTGCACTGGGCTAGCATTTGAGTAACTGCCGAGACATTAATTTTATAATCGTCGTCCATTAGAGCTAGATGGAAATGAAGAAATATCCAGAGCTATCCGGAGTGATTAGTTATCCAGAAATCATCTTAGCAAGGTCTTACTGCCTTTGGTTTAGTATAGTATAAAATTTTTGCTCCTTTATTTAAAGAAAACATAGAAATACTGAAAAACTGACTGGGAAGGAATTTATTTACTTCGACCAAAATTAACATATGTATTCTTCAATGAACAGTTATTGAATTGAATAGTAACTGTATAGAGATATCTGACTTCTACCCTTTCAACGATATATGTATATCGAAGTCATCCTCTAATAAAGTAGAAATGACTCTTTTTGCACTAGATAAATAGAAAAGTTTATTATCCCCTTGACACATATAACGTGCAGTTTAAAAACAATACTGAGTAAAGACCGGTACCAAATGTTATAAACACTATACAAGGAAATGAAGTTCAAGAACTCACAATATTCAGGGTGTCCATAATTAAAGTCCTACTTTCAAAAGGCTGCAAAACAAGAACCACTGGTCATTATGACTTCAAATTTGAACTGAATATACTGGAAGAAGAGGGAAACGATTTGGCATAATAAAAAAAGTTCCAAAATATATCAATAGATGGCGCTGTTAGCGGTTGGAAACTTTTTTTATTATGACAAATCGTTTCCCCCTTCTTCCAGTATATTCCGTTCAAATTTGAATTCATTCTGACCAGTGGTTCTTTTTTTGCAGACTTTTGAAAGTGGGACTTTAATTATGGACACCCTGTATATAAAGTCAGACCAGTGAAGCTGCACGGTAATCCACTATCACTAACACAACAAACTATTTATGCCAGAGTGGCAAAAACTCGCATAGGAGTAGATGCGATCTAGCTATGAGCCACTGAAGGCAACTCGCATAAACAACTCCAAACAAACCAGTCTTTTTCGGAATCTGGCTACGCGGTATTTATAGTAATGGTTTATGCTGAATTTATCATTTTTTTGTAGCTTCTTTGTATTTATGCAGATACAATGATCGATTATTGTTAATCGATCATTAGGTAGACCTTACATCGGCCTCCCTTGAAAAATAAAATTAGGTAACTTAAGCCTGAATGGTTTCAGTTACCTAATTGAAAACGAGTGCTGGTGTGACATTTTACAGGAATGGCCGGCAAAGCCATAAAACCTCCACAACTGTTATTAACACGCGTTTTCAACGCATGAGTGGAAGCCTAATTCATTGAAACGCTTTGACATCTGTTTAGAAAATTTGATTTTCTTGAAACATCGAGCATAATCTATGAGTCATACTTAGACAGCTGTATTACATATGCATCGATTCAAATAAATAGAAGAAAAGAAAATGTGTGTGTGTGTGAGCGAAATGTATAAATAGCGAGGGTGAAATGTATTAACATTTCATCCTCAATAATTACTTTTCTTGGCTATACTGCGAACGATATATATTTATAAAAATTAATTATAAAAAGTTCTAATACTGATACACATTTGCTTCCATTATCTCTCACTTAAAACACTTATGACACTTTACTGCAACTCTTTTAATACCAGCCTAATACCAGCGCAAGGTACCTCTCGGTGAGGTTTATAAACCCTTATAAACATTAATGGATAAAAAATAATGAAAAAATAATCTTCTACTTCGTCGATGTTAATTGATCGACAGTAATGGATATAATCCCACGAGACTTTTCCAGTATGTTAGATGTGCAAATGTCCCAAGAAAGATACAGCGTTTCAATCTCTTCCTAAAATAAGCAATTCTGTCGATAGATTTTCATTCCTGTTACAATTTTTCCCCATATATTGTTATTTCAAGCTAGTTTTAGTAATTTAGAAAAAATGCACTTGTTGAAATAACTACTTTTTAAAACTCACTGACACATATTCAATTTCTATGTAAAATACTTTTTATTTATTTTTTGAAAAAAATGAAAAACTAATATTTCTATTCATTTAATTTTTTTTACTTGAAAATGTGTTATACGAATGTAGTCCGCAAATCTGACAGCCTGTTTTTCGAAAAGACAAAATAATTGAAATTAGACAATGATTTAGGTCTGCCTACATTGAAATGGTTGTTTTGGAGCCAAATTTAAAAAAAAACCATTATCGCTCTCTTTCAAAGGTTTTTTTGGGGTATTCTAAAACTGAGTTATTTTGATTCATGCCACCATTAGATAAGAACTTATGACCCATTTTATAAACAGAAAACTATATTAAAAGACAGGAATTAGATCTTTAAATGCATTTTCTAGAAAACTAATTTTCAGTTACTTTTGTAAACTAGAAAGCTAATAATTTAATAACATTTTAATATACAGTGTGTACATAAATGTATATCCCAAATTTCAGGGCTATTGAAAGAAAACTAAACAAAGGATAAACTTTTTTTTCCCCTCGGGCTACATCAGACATCAGGTGTTTGTTCCACCGCTACCAAATAGCGGTGACGAACTTACGACACGTATTCCTGAAGCCTTTCAAACCGTCACACAGACATGCTGAAAAGAGTGTGGGATGAGTTATCGTACCACCTCGATATCCTTCGTGTCACTAAAGGGGCTAACATTGAACACTTGTAACAGTGTCGAATTTAAACTTTCAACTGTTATTTTTGATTTCCAATGAACAGCAAGTTTGTACTTTGTTTAGTTTTCTTTCAATAGCCCTTCAAAGTTGGGATATTCATTTATGTACATATTGTATTTTAATGAAATTTTGCAATAGGGTTTTACATATTACTAATTATGTTTTGACATAAATGCTGAGCTATATGTGTTAATAGAATCTTTGTGATGAAACGTAGGTACCTCAACATATAAAAAAGATAATTCTTAAAAGTAATCAGTGTTTTTTCCCACTTTTTGGGGATATTCGAGAAATTTGGAGAGATTGTAAAACTTTTACTTCAGAATACAAGTAAGTGTCACAGTAGTATATGGAATAAAGGAAATTAAAATATATTGACTAGGGACTCTGACGTAAGCACTCAATTTAACTAAAAATTTATAGAAAAGGTCTCTATATTTTAAAATGTTATGAAATTTTTACCAAAAATTATATTTGTTTTTCAGGTTTTATATCCAATTTGAATCAAACATATATGTATTTTACCTTTTCCTTACGGGGTGGGATAGCATGTACCTTAAGAATACGGGCCAAAGAATATACACACACACACACATATATATATATATATATATATATATATATAATATATATATATATATATATATATATATATATATATATATATATATAAAAACCCCTTAATGGCCGTTCTTACAAAGGGAGCAGGAAATTTACCGTTCTAACGAGCGAAACGGAAGAATTTGCCCCATAAGCTAAAGGTTAATCATTACTGTCTATTTTTGAAAAAAAAAGTCCTCTGAAAGTAAGCAACACCGTAAAATCAGGTGTCTGGTGGTGTTGTAAAAGAACACATAATGTAAATGAAATAAAAAGACAATTTTCAATGTGGAAAAACGTGTTAGGGGGTAATTTATACCTCAGGAAAATAAATAATTTAGTAACTCATACGATATAAACGTTTATCCACTAAATTAGTATGTAGTACGATAAACTTCATTTTCTCCAGTCGAAATTATTAATTGCAGAATCCTTAAGGTAATGACACATGGATAAAGAGGTCAGATGAAATTACTCTATCACATATACTACGTGCTAATGAATAGTTTATGCGAATTAATATATTATGAACTAGAAGATTAATACTGTGTAAATATAATTATTACCATCGAGTAAAAGTTGAAGAGAATAATAGACAGTGATGACATTCTACTCTTTAGAAACCATTATTTCCGTTAGAAAAAGAAACCATGGGGACTTTGGAAAACACAGATTTATTATAAAAATTTGAAACAACAAGAATTAAATTGGAATTTAAAGTCTACTTTCTAATTTAAAATAACAGCATAATTCAATAACATATACAAAGAAAATGAGTAGTAACATGCATCTTTGTCTTTTTCATGCAATGAAAGTTGTAAAAATATTTATCATCTAGATGAGGAGCTTTTATAGGCATATTAAAAAAAATCCATGAGTGGAAACAAATGCAGATAAATTTTTTCACTAAATAATATTTAAATAAGGAAAAATATTGTAATAAAGAATTTTTTGAAATATTCATTAATTTTTAAAATAAATTCGATTAAAATATCTATACCGTGTTGGGCAAAAGTTGTTTTTTAGTTGTAAACTGTGAGATTTTCCGTTCAAAATGATATTTATCGATATAATGTCTAGAAATTTTAAGGAGAAAATAGGGTTAAAAACCACAGAACATTCAACATGCAATAATTGTTTTTACTTTTAAAAATGTTAGGAAAAGTTACATTTCAAATATAATTAACATAATGTTTGAAACATATATAATACAAACATAATTAAATATTTCAAGCAATATTTCGGGTTTTAAGAGTGTAAAATTCATACAACATTTATATTACACTGTAAAGTCTAATATAAGTGTTTTAAAACTATTTAAGTGGCTTAATATCATATGCTTTTATCTTAAAAGTATAAGGCGTAATAGTGTTTTGAAATTATTAGTTTAGATGTTTTTAGTGCAACATTTCTCCACTTTAAAGTTGCGAGTAAAATTTTAGTCATAAGTAAGATAAACTCCTTTTATACATGAACGTTAAGTGGAATAGATGATTAAAAGACGGGAAAAGTATCAGGCGCTTAATTGTTCTTAAACATGCATTTATCTTGTTTCTCATTCTCTACCGACTAATGACATTCAGAGAACAAACAGGTGCTATTACCCTTTATTCAAAGTTTTTCATAACATAACTTAGATTTTAAAACATTTCAAAATATTAAATCCTGCACTTATTGTCGTTTTCAATGTACAGGGTGTTTCCGAAAATTTTATATCATTTGATGTATAAATATTTTAGCAACTACAATGACAAATTTAATAAAACTGAAGAGGCTTGTAGTTCAGTTATTAAATATTTAATAAGGGAACGGTGGAAATTAATTTTTTTTACTTTTTATCATAGAGATATTTGTTTCGTACATATAAACTTTTCACCATAAGTGTATGGAATACCTTAAAAGAAAATTCCACACTTATTATAATTTTAATATTGTTTTAAAATTTTAAAATTTATAAAAAAAAATTTAACATGCTCTTTGTGACTTAATTTTTGAGATATTTCCTTGATATTGCATTTTAATCCCTTTAAACTGTATTACAAACGAATATGGGTATCGAATTATCAATCCCTTGAATAGTTATTTTTTGAGAGATTTTTTACTGAATTCAATCCCGATTTTCATCAAAATTTTGGCCTTTTAATCTATATATATAAAAATGGATGTATGTGTGTGTGTGTGTGTGTATGTATGTGTGTATGTTCCAGCATCACTCTGGAACGCCTGGGGCAATTTCAACCAAACTTGATACACATATGACTTACAATCTGGAAAGAAACACTGGGGAGGGGATAAGACACCCCTAGCACCCATAGGGGGGCAGGGGGCACATGTAAAAATAATCAAAACATGACTGGTATTAGTGTTGAATCCATAGTTTTTGGTGTCTCTGAGATTAATGGTGACACTCCCGATGCAGTCTATGTGCATGTTCAGCCCCCATCAGCATTGGGGGGGGGGAAAGGGGAAGGGAGTATATATGTGTGTATGTGGGTATGTTCCAGCATTACTCTGGAACGCCTGGAGCAATTTCAACCAAACTTGGTACACATATCACTTACAATCTGAAAAGAAACACTGGAGGGGGGGGAGAAACACCCCTAACACCCATAGGGGGCAGGGGGCACATGTAAAAATAATCGAAAATGACTGATATTAGTGTCGAATCCATAGTTTTCGGGGTCTCTGAGATTAATGGTGGCACTCCCGATGCAGTCTTTGTGAAAGTTCAGCCCCCAATCAGCATTGAGGGGGAGGGGGAGGGGGTATGTATGTATGTGTGTATGTGAGTATGTTCCAGCATCACTCTGGAACGCCTGGAGCAATTTCAACCAAATTTGGTACACATATCACTTACAATCTGGAAAGAAACACTGGGGGGTAAGACACCCCTATAACACCCCTAGGGGGTACAGGGGGGGCAGGGGGCACATGTAAAAATAATCGAAAATGACTGATATTAGTGTCGAATTCATAGTTTTCGGGGTCTCTGAGATTAATGGTGACACTCCCGATACAGTCTATGTGCAAGTTCAGCCCCCATCAACATTGGGATAGGGGGAGGGAGGAGGAGAAGAAAGAGTTAAAATAAAATGTCCAAAATACCGAGAGTAGTGAAGAAACAATAATTTTCTGGGTCGCTGAGACGAATAGTGACATTTCTGATGCCGTTTAAGTGCAAGTTCAGCTCCCCCATTACCACTGGGTGTGAGGGGGGGAAAGATGAAGGGGTGAATATAAAATGTCTAAAATGACCGAAAGTAGTGTCAAAATCATAGTTTTCGGGACGTTGAGACGAATAGTGACAATTTTGATGCCGCTTAAATGCACGTTCAGCCCCCATTAGCATAGGGGTAAGGGGGAGAGAAGAAGGGGTGAATATAAATATATATATATATATATATATAATGTATGTATGTATGTAAGTGTGTATGTGTGTATGTTCCAGCATCACTCTGCAACGCCTGGAGCAATTTCAACCAAACTTGAGACACATATCATTTACAATCTGGAAAGAAACACTGTGGGGGGAGGGTAAGACACCCTTAGCACCCATAGGGGAGGCAGGGGGGACCATGTAAAAATAATCAAAAATGACTGATATAAGTGTGGAATCCATTGTTTTCAGGGTCGTTGAGATTAATGGTAACACTTCCGTTGCCATCTATGTGAAAGTTCAGGCCCCACATCAGCATTTGGGGGGGGGGTAGACGGAGTGATTATAAAATGTTCAAAATACCGAGAGTAGTGTCAAAATCATAGTTTTCAGGGTCGCTGAGACGAATAGTGACATTTCTGATGCCGTTTAAGTGCAAGGTCAGCCCCCCCATTTGCACTGCGGGGGTGAGAGGGGGGAGAGAAGAAGGGGGAATATAAAATGTCCAAAATAACCGAGAGTAATGTCAAAATCATAGTTTTCAGGGTCGCTGAGACGAATAATGACATTTCTGATGCCCTTTAAGTGCAAGTTCAGCCTCCTATTAGAATAAAGAGGAGGTAAGAAGGGGTGAATATAAATATCCAAAGTGACTAATAAGGACACTCCCGAGGACGTTTAAATGCAAGTTCAGCCTCCTACCACCATTAGAGAGAGGGAGGAAGAAGGGGTAAAAATAAAATGTCCAAAATGACCGAGAGTAATGTCGAATCAATTGCTTTCGAGGACACAGAGATGAATAGTGATACTCCCGATGCTGTTTAATTGGGGTTTGTCCCCCACTTATACAGCACAAAAGTTCATCCCCCATCAGTATGGGGGAGGGGAGAAGGGGGAATATAAAATGTCCATAATGACCGAGAGTAGTGTCGAATCTATAATTTTCCATGTCTCTGTGCTGAATAGGGACACTACCGATGCCATTTAAGTGAAAGTGCAGCCCCGTATCAGCATTGTTGGGTGAGGTGGGGGTAAGAAACTGTGAATATAAAATTTCCAAAATGAGCGCGAAAAGTGTCGAACCCATAGTTTCCGGGTTCGCTGCGAAGAATAGGGTTAGTCCCGATACCGTTTAAATACAAGTTTGGCCAACACCATTGGGGGGGGGGGAGAAGGGGGAGAAGTAAAATGCCAAAAATTACCGAGAGTAGTGTCGAATCCATAGTTTTTGTGTCGCTGAGATGAATAGGGCCCTCCCGACGCCGTTTAAGTGCAAGCACAGCCTTCCATCACCATTGGTGGGAGAGAAGGGTTAATATAAAATCCAAACTGACCGACATTAGTGTCGAATCCATAGTTTTCGGAGTCACTGAGAAGAATATGGGAAACAAAATATGTTGTAATCAAGTTTTGAGTTAAATGAATAATAGAGTGAATTTGTATTTTTTCTTTATCATTTGCATACTGTACTTACTTTGAAATATCTGTAAATTAAATTACTTAGATTTTACACTATAGGTAGAATCCATTCCTTTTCCTGTGTAATAAAAAAATTGGGATAAATAACTACCCGGGCAATTCCGGGCAAATAGCTAGTAAGTTATAAATCAAATTTAATTACCTTACTGAAGTCGAATTGTAAAATGCATACTCAGTTTCTTTGTAAACAGTATCAGAATTCTTCCTTATCAATTTCATGAATTTTGAACAAAACTTAAGTCGCATGTAGCTTATAAAAAAATCTAAAACCTTGAAAATATGTTTTGATAAAAATAGATTTAAAGTTATTACTACACTTACCTTTATTACTTACTTTGTAGTAGCTTTATACATGATTTTTTTACTTAAAAAAACTATTTTGGTACTATAATCCTACAGAAATATATTTTTTTACTATTACACAATGAATATTACAAAAATAAAATTGCTCAAATAAAGGTCCACGGTCCCCTTAACCAAAATATAAATGAGAAATACAAATGCCTGTTGATTCCATGAGTAATTTTAGAAATGTTCAATATGCGTGACGTCTGCGACACGTTGGTATTCTATTTACTCCCAAACGTGTTGTAGCATGCTATTGGTAACAGTTACCAAAGAGGCAATGATTCTCTGCTTCAGTTCCTCTACAATTGAAATGAGCGCGGATATATAAGCCAGGTCTTTAACATACCCGCAGAGAAAAAAATTACAAATTGTTAGGTCTGGTGAAATACGTGGCCCTTTCAAAAATAAATAAAAATAATGTTATGTGAAATATCGAAATAAATATTCGACGTGTTTCCACACATGATATTAAAATATTATGTCATTTGAACTAGCATTGTCGAAATTATTAGATAGTGAAATGATGTCAAACTTTCTGAAACACCCTGCATTTTCTATAACACAGTTGTAAATCTCTTTGAAGCATAATTAATGAACATCTTCAATTTTTTTAAGTATAGCCGTAGAAGCAAATTAACGTAAGAGTAACAGTCTCAACATATTTAAAAAAGGAATAATTAGTAAAAAGAAATTTAATAGCCAGTTATTGATTTAAAAGCATTTTTTTTACCAAATGTTCGTGAACAGAACACATTGTGTAACACAACCATCATATATTTATTAAAAAATTTTAAAAATAAACAAATGTTCACTCTAGGATGAATAATAAATTAGAAATTAAAAAGCCATTTCAAGCTGTTATTTACGTACAATAAAGGAATGTCACTGAATAATAAGACTATCATTTTACAATAATTTACACTCTAATGTATATATGAACGTACAAAAATTTCTTCAGTGATATATTATGAAGAAGGAGAAAATTTGTATTAGCTGCTATAGATTTTTCATATTTTCTTCTGAAATGTGCTATTTCAATGAATTAAAAATTAAAAACTATTTTTTTCGAATATTTTTTTTGCTTTAAACTGGGAAACGGAGCATACACCGAAAAGTAAATTAATTATAATACATTTAGTAAATGCATTAAATTATTAAAAAAAGCATTATGCATCTACTTTAGTTTTTATAACTCTATTAATAAAGTCTGTTATTATTATTTTACTTCATTGTTTGTTTTGGATTATTATTCAAATATTAATCTAAAAAAACTCATATTAACCCAGAAAAATTTCCATTTTAATGTGACAAGTGCATTTATATTATTGCATTTGTTTAAGTTTTAAACTGCCAGATTTGACAATTCTATCGAAAGAATTCTTGTATAAGGTTTAAAATTCACAATTCAGTGTTTTTGCTTATTTTTTTACGTTTATTTAAATTTCGATAACTAAAAACTGTCAATCTTATACTTACTTTATATTCAACTTGTTTCTTACATTGTTCTCAAAAAAGTAATGTAAAGAACTGTGCACCATCCATTAACATTAAATTTTTAACACTGTCTAGCATAATATAAACATTTCATGACTCAAAAAATTTATATGGAAATGATGTTGGATATATAGGACAACAGTCTGAAAGGAAATTGTTTAATTAACTTCAATTCATCAAAATATTGCTTTTATTATTGCTTTGATGCCTTATTGTCTAATATTCCAATACTGTAAAACCTCGTTTATCCGGACTAACTGGGACCATGGGCAATCCGGATAATCGAAAATCTGGATAATTGCGGTAATATGAGTGAAAACCAAAACAAAATCTTTAAATAAGTAGACTTACCATTTATTATGATAAAAAACTATGACAAAATTACATAGTATTGTTTACAAGACATTAAAAAATGTAAAAATTACTTTTCACATCATTTCTTAACAAAGAATTGATATGTCTAGTAAAGCTTTCTTCAACTCAACAAAAGGCATTTTATTACCATAATTTATTGTACAATCTGTGCACGAACAGTACATTGAATCAAACTAAAAAGCGAATGTTGGCGTTCTTGTATTTACTTTGTTGCTATCATAGTTAAAATTAATTATCTAATGGGAACATTTGAAAAAAATGTCTACAAATCTGATCCAGATTATCCGGAGATCCCGATAAGCGTGGGTCAGTTAAATGAGGTTTTACTGTACATATTCTTATAAAACATGTATAAGAAACCAGGTGATGGATAGTATTATCTATATATATAACACAGTGCCGTAACTGACTGACTCACTGACTCACTGACATACAACGCACAGACCAAACCGCTGGACCTAAAAAGCTGAAATCATGCGGGGCGATTCTTCTTATGGTGTAGGGGTACACTAAGAAACATTTTTGAAACATTCTTCTTAGATTTTTTAAAATTAAATTTTTAAGCTGCTTTTGTAACTTTTTTTTAAGTTTGCATTTAAAGTAATAATTTGAGGGTTATAAAATTTATATCACATGAAAGATCATAAAAATTCCTCAAAAATGAAATCTTTTTCGAACTTTTACCTCTCTTTTCTGATTTTTGGTGAATTTTTAAAGATTAATTTTTAGAATTTAATTTATTAAATGCTGCTCACGTGATTTCTTTTTCTGGCACTTTAAATAAATTTATCGTCACGTGCATAACAACTAAATAGACAAAAAAAAAATATTTTTTTCTTTCGAATGCAGCAGACGATTGGATATTATCAAAAAAAAATTAATATCCCTTACGATTTTTTTATAAATATATATATATATTTATATATATATATATATATATATATATATATATATATATATATATATATATATATATATATATATATATATATATTTTACATTAATTGTATACATTAATCGTTGCATTTATTATAAATATATATATATTTATTTTTTTGGCATTAATTGCATACATTGACCGCTGAATTTATTTTGAATGTACTCCGTAGCGAAGCGCGGGTTTTCAGCTAGTATTTTATAAAATTGAAAAGTGTTTCATATTGAAATACTATTAAATAATCATTGTTTTCTTAAACTTTTTTTATTGAATCTTATTGACTTCATAGCATATGCAATGAACTAGTATGCTATGAGAAAATCCTCTATTGATTCCTAAATTAATAGAAATCTTTTCATATCTTTGTTTATATCATTCAAACTTAATATTTTAGTTTTAAATCATATCAGTGATGGTATGATTAAAAACTAACTGGTATGTGAAAGTAATAAACAGAATTTCAGGTCGAAATGAATATCTCTTGTATAAATCATATTTAGCTAGGAATACAAAATTTACTTACGCGCAAATACGACAAAAGTTTTATTACGCAGTGTAATAAACTTTTAATGCATTTATGGTAGATAAGAAAGCATCAAGTATTTTCAAAACACCTCTACCATGGTATTGGTAAAGTATAAAATTTGAAACTAAATGGATTACCTCCGAATGTTTGAGTGACAGAATTGAAATCTTAGAAATATTTCGGATATATTTCACAATATCCTTTAGAAAGGATTATCATAAAATTGAAAACTCAGATTTTTGAAGGTTCGAGAGTTTGCACATAAAGTATATATTTTTCACTCAGACTTTTAAAAATAAAATGCAAGACATATGACACCAGATAGAGTTTAATATTATTGCTATTGTATGGAAGAATAAAAATCCTGAGAGTGAAATGAAATATATATTCTGTCGAATCATAAAATATATTATAAAACAAAGCTATGCAGTAAAACCTGAATAAAGAATATATCAGCTACAAAAGTATTTACTCTCTTATCGTACTGCTGTAACTGCAATTCGATTTCGCGTTTTATATACATCGTCATAAAGGTTGAGAACTAAAATTAGGAAACCTAAATAATATTACTTAATTGCATCATTTTGTAATTATATTCTAAATAATATTGTTCCGTTTTCCTGGGTTCATTAGGATTGAATAAATTCTCCACAGAAAGTTCACACAAAATAAGTTTATTCTTTTGTAAATTCTTCAGCCGTATACACGAATTCAAACATAAAAGACGTAACAATTGTCTTCTATACAGCAGACAATTCTAAAAACACAAGTCGGGATACCAGAATTTTCAATACAATACACGCCAATTATCACTGTGTCAGCACATTCTTTTCTCACTAGGAAATTAAACTGAGTTCCAATGCCAATGCCAGGTGTATTTATAGATTTCCAAAGCGCCCTCTGTAGGTTAGTCACAGCTAGATATTTCTAGAAACTTCCAGAAAGGTTTAGTCGGCAAGTTGGGGAAATATCGCCAAATCTGGCGATTAAATAAGTCACAAAATCCATCGCCAACTTGACGATAACTATATTTGGCGAGATTCGTATAGACTCCCAGGTGAAATTCATAGCTGTAGGAGCTTTTCCATAGAAGCTATTTTAATGAAACAAAGAGTAATATTTTTAAAATTCGTAACAATATACACTGCTGGCCACTGTAAATGCAACACCCTGAAGGAAACATGCAAATAACATGAAATTTACAACATGCATTAGCGGAGGTGAGATATGCAAATGAATAGAATTTCAGCGCAGACGCACATCACGCGCGTCTGTGGCGCCACTAGAAAGCGTTATTTAAGGCTTGGAGATTTCGACGATTTCAAGTTCGGCAAATGTGTTTTTCTTGTGGTTTTTAAAAAGAAAAACGATCAATTATACCTCATCGAAAACAGCGATCATCTTTTGATCAAGTATCCGAGTTCGACAGAGGAAGGATGGTGGCCTACCGAGATTGTGGATTATCTTTCAGGGAAATCGGTAGTCGTGTTGGACGAAACCAAACAACTGTAATGCGGATATGTGATCGTTGGATGCAGGAGGGTACGAAGGAAAGGCGTGTTCGATCGCATCCACCTCAGCGCACCACTTCACGTGATGACAGGCCTTGACACAGAACCACAGACGTCTCCGCCGCCAATGGTGCGATGACAGAAGGATGTGGACGGCAGAATGGAATGAAATTGTCTTTACTGACGAGTCACGCTTCTGGCTGCAACACCACGATGGTCGCATTCAAGTCTGGAGACACCGTGAAGAGAGGATGCTGAACAGCTGCGTTAAGCACCGCCACACTGGTCCTGCACCGGGTATTATGGTATGCGGCGGTATTGGATATCACTCTCGCACACCTCTAGTACGCATTGCCGGTACTTTAAACAGCCAGCGCTACATCTCTGAGGTGTTGGAGCCAGTTGTTCTTCCTTACCTTCAGGTGTTGCCCACAGCCATATTTCAACAGGATAATGCGCGACCACACGTGGCACGCATTGTCCAACGGTTCTTCGTCAATCGCCAGATTGAATTGCTTCCCTAGCTGCCTCGCTCTCCGGATCTTTCGCCGATAGAAAACATGTGGTCCATGGTTGCTCTACGATTGACCCAGATTCCATCCCCAGCTGCCACAGCAGATCGACTTTGGCAACGTGTGGAAGCTACTTGGTCTGCTGTACCCCAAGAACTCATCCAAAGTCTCTTTGAATCAATGCCGAGGCGTTTTGCAGCGGTGATCTCCAACAATGGCGGCTACTCTGGCTGCTGATTTTGGCAGGAACCACACTTCACAGAAGTCTATAAATTTAATCATTTGATACTTGGTTAACATGTTATCTACAAAATAAATTTGTTGTGATATCTCTTGTCTTTCTTGGTGTTGCAATTTGGATGGC
>OU015491.1:163871828-163886828 GCA_907164885.2 Dolomedes plantarius | reverse complement strand
GTTTACAAAGTTTTACATGCAAGTTAAAACGATTCGATTAACTACCGTAATAGTAGATAAGAACTGAAAAAAATTGACCGTAATAGCAAAGACGCCATCGAAGTGATCAAGTAGCGAGTCACACGGTCACAGTCACAACGGTGATCAAATTTCGAAAGTACTATCTAGTCTCCCTATGACCGCCAAGACCGCCAACTGTTTTTATCTTCATGACTTCACTGTGCAGTTATCGATAAACCTTGACCCCCAGTTGTCAATATGGAGAGTTACAGGTAGGTTAATGTGACTCCATAGTCGAGACAAGCTTTCAGTAAGAGAATCGTAGTGTTATAAATGTATTATTTGTTTGGTGGTTGGTTGGTTGGTTGGATAGTTATTTTAAATCCCTACGGTCAATTTTTGCAGAGAAATCACACAGAAATCGTCGCGTAGCGCTTTAACTACTTTGCAGTGAATTGGATATGTACCCTGCTCTGTGCTATTCGGGTTCTGGTCATTCTGCTATTACGAGCAATATAAGATTTAAAATATTGCTGATTTATAGCGTCCTTATTTCAGTAGGCGAAACGTAGTTTGTGAAGGTACTATTAGTGTAGTTGTTGATTGTAACTTGGATTTTATCGTTACAGTTTTCTTATTAATTGCACCTACTTTAAATACGAGTAATTATTAATTTAAAGGATGTAATCACCCTAATGTTTGTAATGTTAATATTAATCTTAGGATCTTTCGCTATAAGCATTTTAGCGTAATTCATGTATCGCCCCTTTTTTACGTGGGAGGTCTAAAATGGTATGTCTTTACTCAAGTACTATCTATTGATAGCATCCGCTATTTTGTTCAGTAATGTATTTTTTTCCAAGAACCCAATTTAAAAGTAGTTTCGTTTATTTGAAACTGTAATTTACTCGTACAGATAATTGGATGTTTTATGGCTTGTTGCCGACCTGTTAAAAAGGACCGGACGTTTTCCATTCAGGTGTCGTAGAAATTGCTTTTTAATTGGCATTAGGTACAATGGCGCGGACATTCCGTATCCATTTCCCAGACTTTAATCTACGACATCTGTTGGCGACCCCAACCATTCCCATGAGAAAATTCTTAAAAGGTTCTCCTCCTGGCCTCGAGCGAGTTTCACTAATCATATTCGGCGCCGCTTCACGCCAGTCTTGGCTAAGTCCAATCAGCGGCCGTCCCGCGCCTTTCGCTCGTATTTGGCTATTTTTTGGCGCTGAATCGCCGTTTTTCTAGTTACGAAGGTTTGTTTTCTTCAGCGTTTACCGATGAGTTCCGATACTACCCGCTTAGGCACACCGGTAGGCTCTCCTCGCATTTGGCGATACTTTAGTTTAAAATTAAGTTAATACAATCCTAGCCTTTGTTGCGCTTTGTCCAGAATGAAAAGATATTACTCAGTCAGATTCTTATAGAGCTACATTTTTTATAGCTAGCTGGTTTCTTTTTTTATGCTTAAGCACCTCTTTTAGTTCGGCTTGCCGACTGTTGGGGGGAGCTAATCTTCGTGATATTCTTGCTTTCATTCTTCATTACTGCTGTTAGCATTGACCTGAGTGGTCATCATCTTTTGAGCTCATGTTAACTGGATCTTTTCACCGCCCATGTATATAGCTTATTATAGCCCTTGTATTTTTGTATTCAAGAGATTTAGTCAAAGATTGTTACTATAATAAATAAGATTTCTTTTTCGTAACCAAGTCTAGTTTATTTAAGAACTACTACTAGAAAGGTGACAGTGGAGAATCTGGGTATTTGCGGTTAATCTACACTACGCTTCGACGATCCGGTCTGTATGCATTCATTTACCGAATAGTGTCTTCTACGAATTTCACTACATGTTCTTACTTCCGATCTCCAGCTTTTCAGCGTCGCATAACTGTATAGTACCTTCCATTTTGCTGTAAATTCCGTTAGTACAGATTTGGATCCTGGGCAAAAAATCTGTACTAACGGAATTTTGGTTACTGTGGAATTATGATGAATTCACGCTTCTGTGGCATGGAAACTTAGATTAAATTAACACAAGTCCTTACACTCTTAGTGTCAATAACGATGTCTGAGCTGAGGGAAGACTACCTGGTTATTACAATTCAAAGTTCTGTACTGAAGAATTGAAGATACGTCCAAGGATAGTTCAGCACATGAGAAAGTACTATTAAATAGTTCTGTAAATGAGTACTTTTTAAAAGGAAGGTAGTGAGTACGAATTCAGGAACAGTTTTTGGGACTAATAAAGTTCTCATTCACTATACAGCACAATGGAAGGTACTATACAGCTCTGCGACGCTTAAAAGCTGGAGATCGGAAGTAAGAACATGTAGTGAAATTCGTTGAACACACCATTCGGTAAATGAATGCATACAGACTAGATCATCGAAGCGTAGTGTAGATTAACCGCAAATACCCAGATTCTCCACTGTCAACTTTCTAGTAGTAGTTCTTAAATAAACCAGACTTGGTTACGAAAAAGAAATCTTATTTATTTTATTAACGATCGTTGACTAAATCTCTTGAATACAAAAATACAAGGGCTATAATAAGCTATATACATGGGCGATGAAAAGCTCCAGTTAACATGAGCTCAAAAGATGATGACCACTCAGGTCAATGCTAACAGTAGTAATGAAGAATGAACGCAAAAATATCACGAAGATTAGATCCCCCCAACAGTCGGCAAGCCGAAGTGAAAAGGGTGCTTAAGCATCAAAAAAGGAAGCAGCTAGCTATCAAAAAAATGTAGCTCTACAGAGGCTGTTTGCACATTTTTTAGACGATTTTGGTAAGCGGTAATAAAAAATCGTTTGCTGCAAAAGAAATAATTGCAATTGTACTATGTTTTTAAAAGTCAAAATTAACGTCAGCGGCTTGAAAGTTTTGTTTTTATTCAAAATGACGTTTTTAACAAAGCAGTGGTTCGAAGGCTACATTTATGCTCTTTCCGAAGAGAAATATGCATACTCCATTATCCAAAAACGATGTGAGAGTCATGGTTTTGTGATATCTAAAGCGTCGATAGGTAATATCGTCAACAGGAAAGGAAAAAAACGTCAAATTGGAGCCTCAAGTGGGACAAAAACTCCAAACAAGTATCCAAGGAAAAAACGGACATCTTCGACTATTGCAAAGGTACGTTGTTTAATTTTAAAGAAAATCCCCCTAGTCAAAGGACAGTTGCAAAATCATTAAAATGCTCGGTGTCCACTGTAAACAAAATGATAAACGTTGATTTAAATCTTAAGAAAGCGAAAAAACGCAATGTGCATCGTCTTCTTCCAAATCATATCGCTGAACGCAGGACACACTGCAGAATTCTATATGAGAAACACTTATCCAAAGAAAAATGGAAAACAATTGTCACAATAGATGAATCATGGGTGTATTTAAATGACTGCAACAAAAAAAGAGCCATTTATTATCATAAAAGGGGAGAAAAAAATTTAAGTACATGGTTCAAAGAATCGAAAGAAAGTTTTTCAAAGGGATTCATGATTGTTCCTGGTTTTTCTTATAATGGCAAGTTAAAAATAAAGAGAGTGGAAAAAAAATGTCAAGATTAACTCCAAATACTATCAGGAAAATATTTTATTTTCTGAATGAAATACCATCGCTTTACCCACAGTGCCATCAATCTGTGAGACTCCATCAGGATAAAGCTAGCAGTCACACATCAAAATCCACTGTAAATTTCCTAAAAGAAATGTAACAAAAAACTGGTATCAAGGCCTTACCCTTCACTGATATCCCTACTATATCTCCCGATCCCTATCACCTATGGATTTTTGTGCTTTCGGACTTTTAAAATCTGCATTATCCAAACGTCTTCCTAAAACCCTTACATGACTCTGGAAAGCTGTTCAGGAGGAATGGCATAGAATACCTCTTCTGACACTTCAAAAGGCATTATTATCCTGGAAATTGCGATGTCGAAAGATAGTTCAGAATAAGGGATGTCAAATAGAACATTTAAAACACAAGAATATTATGTAATTTAGTTTTGTGAATACAATATAAATCGTCTAAAAATGTGTGAACAGCCTCTGTATATGAATCTCACTGAGTAATCTCTTTTCATTCTGGACAAATCGCAACACAGACTAGGGTTGTATTAAGTTTATTTTAAACTTAAGTATCGCCAAATACGAGGAGACCCTACCGGCGTGCCGAGGCGGGTAGTATCGGAACTCATCGGTAAACGCTGAAGAAAACAAACCTTCGTAACTAGAAAAGCGGCGATTCAGAGCCAAAAAAATTGCCAAGTAGGGGCGAAAAGAGCGGGACGGCCGCTGATTGGACTTAGCCAAGAGTGGCGTGAAGCGGCGCCGAATATGATTGGCCAAACTCGCTCGAGGCCAGGAGGAGAACCTTTTAAGAATTTTCTCACGGGGATGGTTGGGGTCGCCAACAGATGTAGTAGATTAAAGTCTGGGAAATGGATACGGAATGTCCGCGCCATTGTACCTAATGCCAATTGAAAAGCAATTTCTACGACACCTGAATGGAAAACGTCCGGTCCTTTTTAACAGGTCGGCAACAAGCCATAAAACATCCATTTATCTGTACGAGTAAATTGCAGTTTCAAATAAACGAAACTACTTTTAAATTGGGTTCTTGGAAAAAAATACATTGCTGAACAAAATAGCGGATGCTATCAATAGATAGTACTTGAGTAAAGACATACCATTTTAGACCTCACACGTAAAAAAGGGGCGATACATGAATTACGCTAAAATGCTTATAGCGAAAGATCCTAAGATTAATATTAACATTACAAACATTAAGGTGATGACATCTTTAAATTAATAATTATTCGTATATAAAGTAGGTGCAATTAATAAGAAAACTGTAATGATAAAATCCACGCTACATTGATTAGTTGGTTTAGAGTACTACAGTCAACTTTTCCTAGACAATATTAGCTTGGCTAAAGTACGTTATTGTGTAAATTTTCATTTCACAACAATTTTATGGAAATTATAACCATTATGAAGGTTAACACAATCATCAATATCTAAGGATTGAGAGAAACATACTGAATATCGTTTTTGAAGATCATTTTGCCATACTAGCCATTGAGTTCTTCGAAGTCACGAAGTTGATGTCATTTTTTTATCTTAAATCTTTGCATTTTTGATATCTGTTGTGCTGTAATTTTTATCGTTGGAAAAAAATAACCATTATGAATTGTCTGAATGCCTCCTTTCCCTTTTTTTCTAAAATCTTTATTTCCTTCTAAATATCTTCCTTTTTCAAACATAAAAATTTTATATTGAAGGAATATTAAGTCAGAGGGATGTAAAGATACATGTCTTAGCCACCAAACTAACAAGAAAGAAAGAAAAACCGCCATTATGACTGAAGGTTAAATATTACCCAGAAAGAAGGAACATTACACAGAGGAAAAGAAATTTCGCAATAAACATTTTTCTTATTCCTCTTACTCGAAAAGAAATATCAGCGTATAAAAGAAAAAGAGAAACGTTTGTACATTAACAACAATTGTGAATGGCGTTATCATTTTATTAATGCCACTGCTTTATAACTGAATATTTCAATTTATGATCTTCAATTTTACCGTCAGAGCCATCACCATTTATATTCATTTGTAAGTTTCTTAATTTAGGACATTACATTATATTCAAAATAGTTTTGAATAAAATATCTCATGAAATGCTTTCGCTTTGAATTAACGGATACCTCAAGGAAATGTATGAAGTATTTTACCGTTATATTTTAAACCATCATAAATGAAGAACGGGATAAAATTTATGAGAGATGTGGTCCATTTTAGTGATTTCTTTTTATTTCTTTTCTTAAAGTACGATCGTCTAAATCATGCTTTAAGGGATAGGAGTAGCAACAATTGAGACGATGATAAAAATGTAACCGAAATTCTCGCTAACAGTTTTTCACATGGACCAAATCTCTGTACTACAGATTGTACACAGGATGTCATTAGAAATTCTTGCATAAATTAATGATTTTTTTTTGCCCAAATTTTTTTTTATCTTTTTTGTTTTTTAAATTATTCAATAATAATATATAATGTTTTAAAATTTTTTGTTTTTTATTTTTTTAAATTAATTTGTAAAAAAATTAAAATTTTTTTGGTCTAATCCCTGTAAAATCCTAATTATACACAAGATTTCATTAGAACTTCTTACATAAATTAATGAATTTTTTTGCCAAAAAAGTTTTTTATCTATTTTTTTATTTTTTTAATAATTCAATAATAATGTATAATGTTTTATAAATTTTTATTGCTTTGAATTATTTTCTAAAAAAATTAAACTTTTTTTGGTCAAATCCCTGTACAATCCTGATAATACACAAAATGTCATTAGAATTTCTTACACAAATTAATGATTTTATGATACGGATATTTTATTTATTCATTGATACGGGATTACCAAAACAATCACTAACGTTGGTAAAGATTATAAAATTCCTTAAACAATGTTCTTTCAAATTACTTACAACTAAAATTCTAATATATGAAAGCGGAATAAAGTGCAATCTAAAGGAATATCAATGGTTTGGTTTCTTTTTTTACACATGCCCGCAGGCTTCATCATCGCAGATGGACAATCACATCACCTGTGAAATGAAAGTCGTTGCTTCCAATAGCCATTTTTTTTTTGTTGCAGCTAACGCTATTTTCGCCGATAATAGCGTTGACGATTCATACATCTCCACCCGAGAAATCCAACCTGAAAATGATAACTTATAACACTGATAGCTGGGCTCTATCAAAGAATATAAAGTAGTTTAAATCAGACACAGATAGCTTTTTCCACATAGTTTGCTATGGTATTTATGACGACGTTAGCTCCTATAATGCCTGATGTGAAAAACTAAACGTAAAAATGTTTCATCAAATTTATTTTGTTACGTGCTATTGAAAACAGTTTATTACATCTGCTCTGCGCACATGAGAATTTCGTATACAAAACTAACAGTACAACAGTTGTTGAGTTTGTTATGAATGGTTGTAAAATGTTCTCTTGAATTTATAATTTGGCTTTTACTTAATTGACGAGTATAAAGGTTTATACAATATTTATTTTTCAAAACATTTTTATAAATTTAAATGCTAATATAATCATAAACAGCCTTAATGATATACATTTTTAAAATTTTCCTTTTAAGTGCTTTTTGTCACTTATTATAAAAGAATTTAAAGAATTTTAACAAACATTTATTAGTCCTAACTTGAACAAAGTTTAAACAAAGTTTAAACTAAACAAAGTTTTTTTGGTCAAACACACAACAAAGTTTTGAACAAAGAAAGTTTTTTTGTCAGTTTTTATGACTTGCAAAATTAGGTATTAGGCTTATGTCTCGTCTCAGTCGGATAATTGCAATATTCAAATACATTTCGGTTTGTGTTTGAGTTTAGATTGCATTTCTTTTAAGCGTATATGTTTTACAATCTCTGTATTACATAGTTCCAAATTACATTGTATCCAAATGGCATCTTAAGAACATGTAAAATAGTGAATAGCATTGATGCAACGTCCTTAAAGTTAATTTAAAACCGCAAAGCATACCAAAATCTAACGTCATGAACGAAGGCTATGTTGGGACACAACAGAGGCATCAGCCAGTCATGTGATGTACATAAGAAGGAGTACATTGAAAAATGTCCGTTTTCCGGGTTTGAGAGAAATGTGAAATCGCTGAATTGTGAACAGCTACCACATAATATTTAAATAAACCATCAAGGGTAGCCCAATTGAAGCATGCCTTGGAGATTGGAACATAGACACAAAACATATGTAGATACAAGATACTTTCATTTTTAAATATTCGTGTTACAAAGAGAACTTGGTGTATATGGTCGTCATTTCAGGTTTCATTGAAGTGGCATCCCAATTCTTTGACACAAACACACTGGTCTCATTGTTAAACGCACATTAACCAAGGGATGTCGTATTTTAAGTCCTAAAAATGCATTGTTCATTTACATAAGCTGCAGTGCAATTTGATAGGTACATATTCCTCGATGATACTTTAAAATCCTCTAAAACTTCGCGAAATCACTTTCGTTAATGAGGTGTTTCTTTCAAGATGATCAAGTTCCCTCTTACTGAGCTTTAGTGGTGAGTTTTTAATTTTAATTCAAAACTTTTGCATAGCGTTTCTTAACATTGGTTGTTTACATCTTAAATTTTATTAAGTCTGCTGTGTACTAACCCTATTGGATTCGGGCTCCTCAGTTTTAACTTATGGAGAATTTTTTTCTACTATTTACAGCTATATAAATGCTTATAAACAAATAAAAATGGTATTTTCAGATAGCCTGAACTTTTCTGCACCTTGCATCATGATTCATTCTATAAGTTTCGTCCACCAAAAGATTTCACAAGTGTTTAAAACACACTACACTAGATTTTTTTCTCCAATATAATTTAAATTTTAAAATATTATTTGCATTTTTTTAAAACGGAAAATGTGTGAAATTTCATTCTTTATTACGGAGTATAATTTTAAAAAATATATGTTTAAATCCAAGTCTGCAATCCTTGGACAAATTTTCTGCATTTAACAATGAGGTGAGCGAATCCAATAGGGTTAGTACACATCAGCCTTAAACGTTCGAGATTATTTGCTATGGAGGAAAAAATTGACTTGGAAACAAGCTGCATTTTATTATGATAAGAAGCCGAAAAACATCCGATAACTTCAATATAACCTCTTAACCATCCCTCTACGTATTTAAAAACTGATCGATTCACAGTTCTCAACAGATGTGGCGCTCTAATCAGAATAAAATATGTGAACAGGAAGTATTAAACTGGTGTTACGGCCGGCTTAAATAAACTTTTCCAGAAGTTATTGTGTTACCAATAAAGTGTTAGTTGCTGGTTAGTTGCAATCCAGAGAATCGTGAACTTCTAAATAATATTGTTTATGAAAACGTTTACATTCTTTTATACGTCACTAGAAATTAAATTTACCCACTTTCTTCTGTAAGTGCGTATTGATATACATGCTCCAAGTCATAATATTAAAATACCTTTTAATTTTTGTTCTAAATAGCGTTTTCATTAGTCCAGAGAAATAAGTTTTTGGCGTTTACAATATCTCATCCTTTAAGACTGTTAATGCTTGTGAGTAATTTGTTCTTTTAAAACGTGGTGAATGTTCAAATTTTATATGAAGGCCTTATTTGAATAGTGGGCCAACTCCAATTTTGTTCATTTTGAGATCCAGAGCCTTAAAGTATAATGAGTGCTGAAAAGTGACTGCTGAAGTCAGATTTGACCTCTGTTGGCAGCAGAAATGAGCTGGAGGTGTACGAGTTTTAAAATAAGACAGAAATGACTTGTATGAACATGAAAGTGAGGCTAACTCCATTTTTTTAAAAAGTGGAGTTGGCCCAATGACCAACTAAGGTTTTCATATATAAGGAGTGGCCAAGTAGGTGAAGGTGGATCAATATAAACCCCAGAAGAAACGCCTACATCAGATAAAATCTGAGGAGCTCAAGAAAATGAAAAGACTAAGTAAAAAAAAAAATAAAATTCTGATTATATTTCTGTGCAATAAATCGCAATTTTATGTAGTTATGTCAAAAATATTTTCGGAAAGTATGTTTATTCGAAAGTTTTAGCTCTTTCCATTTGAAATATTTTCTAAGATGTCGTTGAGTACCGCGAATAGATGATGCTTCGCCAAACGGAAACTATACTTTTATTACGGGCTGATATCGATAACGGTATGGATTAAGGATAAACAACAATGGCAGATCTGATCTCAAATTGCCATCGAGAAACCGGAGGCATTCTTAACATTTAATCTTTTGCTCTACTATTTCTAGGAAATGTAAACCTTACAGGACAAAAATTTAATAAAAACCAGAAGGAAATAGTAGTCACAATGGTGACAAAGGACATTTTTCAATAGCCTATGATATATTGCAACATTCTTTTGGCTTTCAATTACTTTGAATCAATATGTTTCTTTCAATGAAATGAGACAGTGGTTCATAGTTTTGAAATATTCTGTAAATACACAGTCGAAATTTGACGTCATAGACAGAAAAATCCTTTTTTGTTGATTAACTATAAATATTTAAGGGGACAACGGAATTTCAACCTCGTTATTTTAAATTTTCCATTATTATCTCTATAAACATAATGAAAATAATTAATATTTTTTATACTACATTGAAGGCATTTAGAATTCACAAATAAGTATTTCAGGGCAAAATAAGGCCATTTTTCTTTTCAAAAATTTCAGCATTTTTTAAAATGCTCCATGCGCATTTATTTTCTTTAAAAAAATGGTAGTATTAATATTAATATTATTTAATAATACTATTAATATTATTATTAATATTATTTTATACTACATTGAAGGCACTTATAATTCCCAAATAAGTATTTAAGGGCAAAATAAAGACTTTTTTTCCAAAAATTTCAGCATTTTTCAAAATGCTCCATGCTATTAATTTCCTTTGAAAAATGTTAGCATTAATATTAATATTACAATTAATATTATTTTATACTACTTTGAAGGCAGTTATAATTCATAAATAAGTATTTAAGGGCAAAATAAAGTCCTTTTTTTACAAAAATTTCAACATTTTTCAAAATGCTCCATACGCATTAATTTCCTTTGAAAAATGTTAGTATTAATATTAATATTAATATTATAGTTATTATTATTTTATACTACACTGAAGGCACTTATAATTCACAAATAAGTATTTAAGGGCAAAATAATGCCATTTTTTTCAAAAATTTCAGCATTTTTTAAAATGTTCCATGCACATTAATTTCCTTTGAAAAACATTAGTATTTAGGAAAAATAAATTATTTGAAAATTAGACCTTATTCTGCCTCAAAATACTTATTTGTGAAGTATAAGACTCTATCACTGTAGTAAAAAATAATACTAATTATTCTCTTTTCGTATCTAGAGTGAAAAGTTGAAATTTAGGAAAACAAAGTTGAGGGTCCCTTGCACCCTTAAAATATTTTATTTCATTTCAAGATTTACCATTAGTAACACAATCATTCCTGTTAAATAAAATAGTCAATAAAATTTATAATTTTTTTAATACTCGAAATAGAAATAATGCCACCCTGCAATGTGTATTAATTTTCTCGAACACTGGAATGTCCGCCCATCAGAACTGCTGAAAAGCCCTGGAGTTATATTTGTCTTTCAAGCAAAGTGATCGATAACATTGCATAGAGTGTATGTTAACAAGACGAAATAAGTGACAGTTTATTTGAATATCTTCTAAAGAATAGATTTTGTGCCGAACAAAAGAGTTTCACACATTCCCCCAGATTAAATTGCAGTAAATGCTTTCAGAGCCGTGAATGGAACAAAGTATTAAGATAATTCAAGAACAAATGAAATGTCGTGTTTAGTGTTACAAAGCAGTATAACGCCACATTAATTAATTAAAATTGAGGCAGTGGGAATTACCTGTTCATTCAGAGAACTTAGTGATGTGAAAACGTGAGAAATAATTAATTAAACAGAGAAATTTCAAACTTCCGATATCTGTGAAAGTTTGCTTTATGTAATCTAGTTTTATTGATTTTAAGTAGATACTGCGATGCGTATACTGTGGAGAAGCGGAAATTTCGCTGAAAGTTTGCATGTTCTGGATTCATGCATGTAAACTCAACTTGCATAAATATATCACGACAGTGCAAGTTCCTAGTTCTAAATATTAAAATTTTAAAAGGGAAAGGTTTTTCAATACTGAAGGAAATGGTTTATATGTGTAGAATCGATTTTTAAGGTTACTGTCTTGATTATTCAGTCAAAGGTAACGAAAACTTATCTATTAAACCCCTTCCGTACCAGCATATGTATATGAAGATTACATGCAAAACCAGTTTTTCGGTCATTTAGATTTCAAATATCAAGTAGTAGTTTTCAGATAAATGAGATGCTTTTATTCATATTAATAAGAAGAGATAAAGGTATCGATATTTAAATCGATATATATATATACGAGGGTTGGGGCATAAGTCATGGCAATTATTTTTTTTTCTTGTAGATATGTGAACGGATCACAAACGTATATGTGTCGTGTGGAAGTTCTGCAGGCATAGTGTGTATGCAGAACAACAGATGGCTCTGTGATAGCTGGTAGTAGCGCAGCGAGGGCTCTGAAATCAGTCAGTTGGTGAGTGTTGTGCGAGATGGAAGTAACCCGTGTTGAGGAGCGCGCTTACATCAAAATAGCCGTTCTCCGAGGGAGAAATGCAATGGAATGTCACAGTGAATTAGTAGAAGCCCTTGGGAATAATGCCTTACCATATCGTACAGTAGCACTGTGGGTATCGCATTTCTCCCTCGGAGAACGGCTATTTTCATGTAAGCGTGCTGCTCAACACGGGTTACTTCCATCTCGCACAACACTCACCAACTGACTGATTTCAGAGCCCTCGCTGCGCTACTACCAGCTATCACAGAGCCATCTGTTGTTCTGCATACACACTATGCCTGTAGAACTTCCACACGACACATATACGTTTGTGATCCGTTCACATATCTACAAGAAAAAAAATAGTTGCCATGACTTATGCCCCAACCCTCGTATATATAAATCGATACATATAGAAATATAACGATATGTAAATCGATAGACATAAAAATATAACGGTATATAAATCGATACATATAGAAATATAGCGATATATAAATCGATACACATAGAAATATGACGATATCTAAATCGATACACATAAAAATATAACGATATCTAAATCGATACATATAGAAATATCACGATATCTAGATGGATTTATCTGAAAATTACATAAAAATATTTATTTACAGTTCTGTCACCAGTGGATCCATACGTGGATCCACTGGTACAGAAGGGGTTAAAAATATTCTCTCGATTAATATCTCTAATGAAAAAAAATCTGAGGTGGCTTGTCAGTAAACCACTACAGCATAAATCAACATGCACATTTGCAGAATGCGTCCGTATTTCTTAGGTGAAATGAAACGGCCTTCAGTGTGATCTAAAAGTATAATGTAAAAAAGAATTTTCTATGAAAAGAAGAAGGGGATATAACAGAGTAATTTAAATGGTTTTTCTGACTCATTTCATCATTGTGTTTCGACGAATAAGTAATTAATTTCAAATGCTGCCATCTGTTGGTCGAAAAAGAAAATTTTTCGTTTGTGATTAAAAAATTCATCCTAAATACGACAAGTCGTTGTAAGCTGAAGAAAATAAGAAAATATTTGATCATCTTAAAGGATGTCATCCAAATCAACTATGACGTCATCAGAGCTATTCTTTCATGGATGGAGAAATCTAACATATCAAAATATTCAGGAATGATTCAAATTTTAAACTATAATGAAAACGGATAGATTAAATTGTATAATTAAGTGATCCCAAAATAAAATTTCATTTTGGGGTGCATTAAAATTAGCTACCTATTCTTCATTATCTTTGGTTACTAACTGAACTAGAGGCAGATGATAAGGTATTCTATAAAAATCTCTATGATCTGTAGAAGAATCCCTTAAGAAATAGTGGTGTGAATAAGGGTATAACTAAATATAGCCCATAACAGTCAGAGATAACGTTCATACTAAATTCACATTCTCCAGCTCATAACAAACTGAGATAACATTCATACTAACATCTTATTCTCTAGCCCTTAACAAGCACTGTAATGGAAAGTGACTAAAAAGCCTTGTACAAATAGGGAACTATCATCCATAGGAAATTTCAGAATGGCAAATCACTTTTGACATTATATAATATGCACAAACCAAAAAAAGACTTCATCATCATAACATTAATCACATAAAGTAGAAAATTTTCTGGATTCATACAATCGATTCGTACATCCGCATATTTATGTGCACCAGTACATTCATGTCTAATAAGGAAAGAAAACTGCAATATTTTTAACTTGGGTCCGAGGTAGTCTCTGGTAGCGCGTTGGGCTTCGAACTGGGGGTGCTCTGTTCGAATTCCGATGAACTCCATTAAATACCCTAGTGTCTGGTGCAGATATGGACCTGTTAAATACCATAAACCGGAAAGTCCGTCTATGAGGTCAGGGTAGGTTGGAGAAGGTACGATCCCTATAGATGCCGCCTCCTGGGGGTGGTCGATCAAAATTGAGGTGGCCCCAGGGGGTGGTGTTGATTCACCTATACGGTGCCTCCAATTAAAGAAACCAGCGATTCACACGGCTAAAGTGCAAATGTCTTCATTGACAAGTGTCTCGCATTTGTAAACAATAACAACTACAAGATATTTTAAACTGAGTGATTTTTTTTTTATGATCGGGGAAGAATAATTAAATTATTTCATCAACAAGTTCTTTTTAGAGAAGCAAGTGTTTTAATACATACATTTCACGAACATGATTATTTTGCCTCAAATGAAAACACTTTACTTCAGAATATCTCAAAAAGTTACGATCTTAATGCGAGAGTGTTTTCTGTCATAAGAAAGATCGATTTTGGAACGACTATGATAAATCGGTTTAATAACTTAGATTCCATATTTTTAGTTAATGAGTGAACAAGTATCGGATATTCATTGTTTATGCTCGTTACCTGTAAAGTATGGATTATTCTTGAGATTTTCCTCACAGATCTTATGAAATTTCTCCAGCCCATGGAAAAGTTTCAGTTTTAAAATATCAAATTGGAGTACTGTTCTGATCGGAATCTTATTTAATGCCTAAGTAGTTTCTTTGCGTATTTCTAACTTTCAGCTTAATTATTAATGAAAAGGTAAAAACAGACTTATTAGACGATTTTACCTTCTACACGTCATGTCCCATTTCTAGATAATAGCTGTAAGAAGATTTTGTAACCTTGAAGCTGTGTCCGGATAATTTTCAGATTTACTCAATTCATATCAACCTCGATTTTCAAATCTTCTACTAACGTAATAAAATATAACAGTTTTGGTAAACTGCTTCATTACGGTAAAGAAAAATTTAATTTAAGTATTATCAGTTATGTATT
>OU015491.1:163769328-163866828 GCA_907164885.2 Dolomedes plantarius | reverse complement strand
TAACATTATTCTAAATTCCCTTGGGCGTACGAGCTAAATTTCGCTTTTGATTCTAAACTCTAATAACCTCGAGAGAAAATATTAAATGGCTTCCTTTTTCAAATAGGCGCGGCGTCCCCAATATTTTAGATAAGCTCTGCGCAGATTATATAAAACCACATGTGACTTATCGACAACAGCGAATCCCTAATCGCGATGATGATCACATGACAAAGTTTATATAAACAACATGAACGGAAACCTGTACGCTTTTTTGATTTTGTAACGGTCTTGGAAAGACGTATTCTCCGTCTAATAAAATTTAATGCCGTAACTTGCCGCGTCGTTTATTCGAGCCACGACTACTCTTCATTCCCTGTGATGTGCTGGACGCCCATTCTTTCCTTGGGTTGTCCAGTATGTTACATAGAGACAGCTGGATGTAACAGAAACGGCAGACTTGTAACAGAAATTCAAGTTTTGCTGCGCGGAAAATCCACAGTGGAGTTCCAGGCCATAAGTACGGTTGCTGTTTGCGGTCTTCGGTCAGGAGAATAATTTTCACGCTGTGGACTTTGTATGTCAAGGTCGAGATCTCCTCTTTCCCCGTCATTCCGATGTAGTACGTGTTGTGCGCTACTGTTTTGGTTCGGGTTCTGTGTGCTAAGCAATGGAGAGAGACATGTTTGTTTTTCTGAGCCGGAGTTCATCGTGATTTTCAAGCGGAATAATGTGCGCGTTTTTGAAAAAATACCTTGAAGGCTTCATCAAAAAACTGATAATAATAATAATAATTGTGTACGCGTGTATCTGAAAGAAGCTTTACAGATTGTGCCATCGAAGAATGTGCGTCTTTTTTTTTTTCACAAGTTATGTAGCTGCTTTTGCTTCTGACTTCGACTTCGAGTGAATCTTCTTAGTGATTGTGTCCCCATTGTTTCGTGTGATCACCATTTAAATTCTTCGCGAGTGGCATCATGTAAAAAGTGCGTAATCCCCACCATTCAAAAATCATCGATGTGTTCTTGTGTGTGAATTTAATTAAGCCGGTATGCAAGCCCTAGCGCTGTACCGTGAATAAATAAAAATAAAAATTTGTGCAACCGAGAATTTTACAGTAACAAGACAAGCATCACATGACCAGGTTGTATGTCTACCATCATAAACTTTTTACAATTGTTTAGTAAACTATGATTGTATGATATTATATTCTTGTTTTAAATTGAAATATAATTGTGATATTGTGTTAAACTTATAAGATGGAAGATAAAACTATAAAGACAGAATGCAAAGACCATTTTCAACTTGAAAATGTAGAGAGGGAATTCAGGGATTTTATTCCTTTTGACCCAGAGGGGGGAATGAAACTACAAAAATGGCTTGCCTATATTGAGCAGAAATTTTGCAAAGCAAATGTTCCAGAGGGACAAAAATTAAGATATATTTCAAAATTTCTCAAAGGGAAGGCTCTAACAATTTTTGTAAACAATTGCCTAGACATTCAAGATTGGACAGAATTAAAAGACACTTTGCAAGAATTATTCTTTGAGGCAGATAGCGTGGAATTCTCTGAATTTTCCAATTTGAAATTTGAATATAATGATGACTTAACCAAATATTTTCATAAAAAAATTGATGTAGGAAAGAGATTGGGGTTATCACAGAAATTAATACTAGAAGGCCTAACACAAGGCCTAAATGCTCAAATGAGAATGACCATAGCTGCAAATCCTCCTCAAACCACAACAGAATGGATAGTGTTGGCTAATAAGCTTATCAAAATAAATAATGAAGGAAACAAAACTAATCAAGGGGATCGGGATAACTTTTTTAACACTAGATTTGAAAATAGGAACCAATTACGACAGAATTATTACAACCAACCTCAAGTTAGGATGAATTATAGCCCACCTCACCAATTTAGACAAAATTACTCTTCCCAGCCTCAATTTAGACCTAATAATAATCAACAAACTCAGTTTAGACCTAATTATAATCAACAGCAACAATTCAGACAATGGCAACCCAGAGATCAAAGGTTCAATAGAAATTTTGCACCCAATCCCAATAACCAAATTAATCACCACCAACAATATGCAGACTTACCATCTAGACCCTGTCGAAAATGTTCTAACTTTGGCATAAGTAATGCTTATCATTGGGAACAAACTTGCTCTATTAATGAGAGATTTAATAAGATGTCGGTGTCAGACAATAAACATCATTATGAGGAACCTGAATTTGAAAGAGATCAGGCGCCAGAATGACAATTACTGTCATTGAGGGGAAACATTATCAGAAATAATAGGGTTGACAAAACAAAAAGACTATATGAAAATGAGAAACAGAATTTTTTAAATTGTGTGATTGACACTGCTTCGACTATTAGTCTGATGTCACAAAAACTGGTCAAGCAATGTCAACTGAAATGCTATTCAAGTTCTCCAATTAAGGTCAGGCAAGCTGAGGGTGAAATCTTAATTACAACTAAATGTGTATTAACTTTGAGAATAGGGAAAATAATTAGAAACATTTCTGCATATGTTTTGGACAATGACTTGCCTTATCTTATTCTGGGACTTCCTGAGTGTAAAGAGTTTAAATTAGTAATTGATTGTAACCAATTGTGTGTGTATCAAAATAGAATTGCTTTGAAAATGGTTAATATTTGTGATATAAGTAAAATTTCATTACACCTACAAAATAAATGTGATAATAAGCATGTGGATAATAATAGTAATGGTCATGAAATTGAAGTTTCTGATATGTTTAACCCTTATGAAGAAAATTCGCAGAAAGAAAATGATATTTTCTGTATTGATTATGATGTAAATGACAATTTTAATGAAAGCTCTGGGGAAATCAAAGCAGAAAGTAATCCAAATTATGAAAATGTTGACATTAATGATCAAATCAAAAATTTAGATGTTGATAGGGAATTAAAGAATTTATTGCACAAAAATAATAGACTGTTTTCAGCTAACAAATATGACATAGGCAAAATAAGGATGGAACCCCAAAGAATAATCCTAAATTCTGATTTACCAGTGAGTCTAAGAGCATACAGGACTTCGCCAACTGAGGAAAAAGAGATCAGGACCCAAATTAAAAATTTGTTAGAAGCAGGAATCATAAAAGAATCACATAGTTCATACTCAAGTCCTGTGACTTTGGCAAGAAAGCGAAATGAGGGAAAAACTAGACTTTGTATTGATTTCAGAAAACTAAATTTAATTACTAAGACAGATGCAGAACCCTTACCCAGAATTGATGATATTCTAGATAAATTAAGCAGAGCTAATTACTTTTCAACTTTAGACCTTACCTCAGGGTATTGGCATGTACCCGTCCACCCAAAAGATACTGAGAAATTGGCATTTGCCACTACTTTTGGCTTATACGAATGGCTAAGACTCCCATTTGGATTAAAGAACGCCCCTGCAATATTCAATAGGACTATCAGGAGAATTTTGGATAAATATAAAGTTAACTTTGCATGCCACTATTTCGATGATATTATAATTTTTTCAGACTCCAAAGAACAACACCTTGAACATTTAGAGATACTATTTAACATTTTCAAAAAAGAGAATATCAAGTTAAATTAACTAAATGTACTTTTCTGCAACAACAAATTAATTTTCTTGGATATAATGTAACAAATGGGAAAATTGCCCCAGACAACATTAACATTGAAAAGATAAAGTGTTTGAAACCACCAACTAATGTAAAAGAACTCCAAAGATTCTTGGGCACAATAAATGTGTATAATAAGTTTATTCCAAAATATGCAAAAGTAAGACAGCCATTAAATACATTATTGAAAAAGGGAGTAAAATGGGGATGGTCAGACAAGTGCCAAGAAGCTTTTGAGGATCTTAAGAATTTATTGATTTGTAAACCAATATTGCAATTGTATGATGTAAACAAAGACTGTCATTTATTTGTGGATGCTAGTAAACAACAGGTTGGAGCTGTTTTAAAACAACCAGGTGAAGATGGGGTGTTGCATCCCATAGCATATCACTCTCGTGTATTAAAGGACTATGAGGCAAATTATTCTATTACTGAACTTGAGTGTTTGGCAATTGTGGACAGTTTAGACAGGTATTATCATTATCTCCACGGGAAAAAGTTCACAATTCACACAGACCATGCTGCCTTAGTTTGGCTTAAAAATGTGAAAAATCTTCGAGGTCGACTCTTTCGCTGGTCATTAAAACTAAGTATGTTCGACTATGAAATTAAATACCAGAAGGGAACTGCAAATATTGAAGCTGACATGCTTTCAAGGAACCCTATTCTAGAACCTAAAACCCAAATAAACCATTTAATTGAACTAAGAAAAATTGTAGAATTTCAAAATAAAGACAATGTACAGGGACTTAAATATAAAAAACTAAATGATGTAATCTACATGAGAAAGAAAGGATTTTTAAAAATTGTAGTACCATTTTCATTGAGGTTAGAAATTTTAAAAAGAGCCCACGAGGATTATGGACACCCTGGAATAAATAAAACAATGCAATTACTTACACCCCAATATTATTGGCCCAAAATCAATGAGAACATTAGTAATTATGTTAAACATTGCCATACTTGTCAATTAAACAAAAAGAAAAGACAGAAAAGGTTTGGATTGCTGCAAGAAGTACCTCCGACAGACCAACCCTTTGAGTGCTTAAGTTTAGACACAGTAGGCGGATTTAATTACTATAATTCCACAAAGAAATATTTACATTTGATAATTGACCATGCAACGCGTTATATTTGGGCTTTTCCATCAAAAAGCGTAACTACTGAAACTTATACGAATTGCTTAAAACAAATATTCCAAATTCAAACACCAAAAAAATTGCTAACCGACAGAAATGCAGATTTTACATGTTCAAAGTTTAGAAGATTTTTAGAGCATAACAATGTGCAACAATTACTTACCTCGCGTCATCATCCACAAACGAATGGAAAGGTAGAGAGGGTAAATCAAACAATAATTACTAGATTAAGGTGCAAAGTACATAACTCAACAAGCAAAACTCCTTGGACAACCCTATTAAATGAAGTAATTAATGAATACAATCATACGCCTCATTCAGTCACCCAAATGACCCCAGCTTACCTACTTTTTGGAATATTACCTTATGAACCTCATGTTAAAAAACAAGATTTTTATCCTCAGGTAGATGAGGCGAGAAAATTAGCTAAAGAAAGGACAATTAATTACCATAATAGGAATAAAGTAAAATATGATGCACGTTTTGTAGAATCTAAATTTAATGTTGGAGATTTAGTGTTATTCGAAGAATTTCATTACCCTAATACAAGAAAATTAAGCTCACCCTATTCTGGACCTTACACTATTCTAAAACAAATGTCAAAAGTTAATTATGAAATTGATAGACCAAACTTTCACACTAAACGAGATTCTGAAATTGTCCATGCTTGCAGATTGAGATATTATAATGCACCAGAGAACTTAAAACTACACCACGAATAATGACAAACATTAGATCCATTTTTCTTTCTTTTCTATGTGATGTTTAACATCATTATATTTTTTTTAATTGATATAATTAATTATGTGTTGTCCTACTAAAGATATATAAAAAAAAAAAAAAAACTGTCTAACTTAAACTTTCTTCTTAAGAATACTATTATATGTGAATTTTTTTTGGATCTCAATTTAAACACCGACTATGACAACTCTACTTCTTTAACCTTTCAGTAAATTTCCTATTTCTTGAAAAACACTTTCCTATCACCCAACTCTACAAGCGCGTTGGATGTCGTCCCAACTGTTTAAGATCTTTTTTAATTTTTTTTACTATTTGTTTTTAATTCAACAACTCAGTCACTTAAAGTGCTGAAGACTATATGCTTGAGTAATGACTAAAACAGGGCTGGGATGGCCACTCCTTTTGTCCTCCCATTTCTATATATTATACTCCCACAGGTATGACAACTGCACCTTTTCCTTTTTCTCCATCTGTGTACTATGCAAGATGCTGTTTTCCAACGCAGTCATATTCTGTCGGAGATTTACGGTTAGTCCACTGTACGGCTAAAAGACTCTTCCTCCTTATTAGTCAGAGAACAATATGGAGAAAGAAAACCCACTTGTTACACAAACATAAACACAACCCTCACTGCTTAGAGGTAGAATTAAAGAATTTGAGACTAAGAGTTGGGGAACACACATACAACAAGGTACCTTCAAAACAAGGAAATGGATCCTCATAAACTTATAATAAATGTACAAAAATGAATAGTAAATAAATAATTTGAAAATAAAGTGAAAAGTATTGAGAATAAATAAATAAAGTTAGAATAAATATGAATAAGTATAATTAAAGAATATTGAATAGAATTTTGGAATGAATAAATATTGTCGAAATAAAATGAATATAAGAAATGATGAAATGAGAATAATAAGAAATATAAAAGATATTAAAAAGAGATTTTTGTTGATAATAAGTAATATTGAAATAAAGGAGATAATGGATATTAAGAAAAAATAATGAGATAAATAAAGATACGAAAACTAGATAATGAGTGATATGTTTTGTAAATTTTATATACAATTGATATTTTTGAAGTGTGATTTTATTAAAACTTGTGATTTGTATTGAAAGTGTGATTTTTATTATAAACTGTGATTTTTATTATATAACTAAAGAACTAATTTTCTTTATATGTAAACAAGTCGAGATGATGTGATGTTTATGTATTCTACGTTTGCGAAGCAGAAATAACACAACACTAAAAAGACTGTGATTGTTTTTTTTTGTACCCAACTACAAATGACTTTTTTTTATTTAAGCCAATACATTGTGATCTTTTTTGTGTATTCTGCACTTGCGAGATGATAGGACACAGAACCTACCGAACTGTGATTTTTTTTTGTACTTTTCTCAAGCAACATACTGTAGCTAACGTAATAAGGAACGTGAACTATAAGCTACCATGTGTACCTTACAAACTTTTTTGGACTCACCCCAATGTTGTGAGAGTTGAGGAGGAAAGTACAATAACTTCAAATTATTATTGTCATGTTCTATTCCATTTACTTAACATGTTTGTTTGTTGATTTTGATATTTTCATTGTTATATTCTATTATTTGTGTGAGTCGACTCAAGTTAGTTTTTTTTTGTATTTAGTTAAATTTAATTGATTTTTTTTTCTGAGATTGTGTTGTGTGGGGACTGCAGCCCTGCTCAACATTGTTTTCAGTTGATGATAGGTGCATTTTAAAAATTTAATTTTTTTTCACAGCAACAATATAAGAAATTTACATAATTTACAATTTTCTATAGTTGATCATTAATTACTATAATTTTTTTTTACTTTTATTGTGTTCCTAAATTAGTAAATCATTAGTGTATTTTTGTGTATTCGATATTGAAATGTGCAATGTCTTGCCATGTGATCATCATACTAAATTAACTTAAAACATATGTTCCTTTTCAAACTTTTCCAAATTTGTGGTCGACGCCCATTTTCCTCACATGGTCGGGTGAGTCTGTCCTCCAATGCAGGCATTGTTGGTCAGCCTCTTCTCGGACGGGGGGGATATTCTATAACATTAAAAACCCCATACCATTTTAAAATCTAACATTATTCTAAATTCCCTTGGGCGTACGAGCTAAATTTCGCTTTTGATTCTAAACTCTAATAACCTCGAGAGAAAATATTAAATGGCTTCCTTTTTCAAATAGGCGCGGCGTCCCCAATATTTTAGATAAGCTCTGCGCAGATTATATAAAACCACATGTGACTTATCGACAACAGCGAATCCCTAATCGCGATGATGATCACATGACAAAGTTTATATAAACAACATGAACGGAAACCTGTACGCTTTTTTGATTTTGTAACGGTCTTGGAAAGACGTATTCTCCGTCTAATAAAATTTAATGCCGTAACTTGCCGCGTCGTTTATTCGAGCCACGACTACTCTTCATTCCCTGTGATGTGCTGGACGCCCATTCTTTCCTTGGGTTGTCCAGTATGTTACATATATATACATATATATATATATATATATATATATATATATATATATACATATATATATATATATATATATATATATATATATACATATATATATATACATATATATATACATATATATATATATATATATATATATATATATATATATATATATATATACAATATATATATATATATATATATACATATATATATATATATATATATATATATATATATATATATATATATATATATATATATATAATATATATATGTATATATATATATATATATATATATATATATTGTTTTCACTTGAGAAATACTAGGAAGATCATGGCAATACAACTATATAACAGGATTAATTTTAATATGAGTGTCAAGAAATTAGAATGGATTCAAGTTATCTGTAACACTTAAAGTTTTAGTTATCTGCAAATTTGTGTCCCTACTGTTAACGGAGCAGTACGTTATGTGACTAATTAACGTAAAAGGGTAATTTTTGACCTTATCCCTTCGGACCTTATCCCTTCGGCACGGTGTTTGGGTAAATTTATTTCGATGTATCATCATTACGCTCTCTTAAATCCTGTACCTTAAACATAATAACAACACTTTACTTTGGAACAAATTACACTGGAATCCACTCAAACCACTTTAGCATATCTTAATTAACAGTCATTTAAAATTTATGAAAGCAGAAAGGCGTTTTAAAGGTACAAGTCTTCTCAAATTTTCAAGCAATACTCTTATGCACATGGAGGAATTTTGAATCAAATTATCAAAATTGTTGCCTTATTTTAGATTATTAATTTTCCCCTTCTTTTGATTGAGTTCGTCAAGTCTTGTTTTATTATAGTGTTTTTTCTTGTGAGGCTCCTTCAGTATATAATTTTGTTATGTTTACTCCTTTATATAAAACTCAAATGTAGTATGATAAGCTGAAAAAGAGAATTTGATAATTCGGGGATTAAAATATAACAAAATTGCTTCTACTTATAAATTCTCATATTTAATTTCACAAATATTGTGGACATAGTAACATAGAGTAAATTTATTTGTCTTAATTTTTTTGGAAATATTCAATTCAGGAGTATTCTTTTACTTTTTTTCTTAAGGCTTATGGAAAGGGAAACAACTTTATATATTTCTCTTATTTGTAATGTAAGTCATGACCGGATTGACCAGCTAAAATGTTATTACTGTGATTCAAGTCCCACTTTTTTCTCAAATAATTATCTAACTATATAATTATCTAACTTATTACTGCTTCGAGAAACCTAATGATTACTATATTATTCCATTACTGCTTCCAATTACATCTGTATGATCTTATTTTTAAAAACACTCAGTTATGTCGCTCATCCTGTTCAAAGCTGGAAGCTAACATATTTCCTTTCTTTCATACACCAGTACCTAACCCTATTGTATTCTCTCACCTCAATGTAAACCTATGGAGAAAATGTGCCAAACAATTGACGACTTTGATTTAAATATTTTTTTTTTAAATTGTACTACGTAATACAGAAAGAAATTTTACACTTTGAGATATTTTTCGTTTTAAAAAATGCACATATTTTAAAATTTAAATCATTCGAGAAAAAAATCTGGTATAGAGTGTTTTAAACGCTTATAATTTCCTTTGGTGGACGAAATTTATAAAAGGAATTTTGTTGCAAACTGCAGGAAAGTTCAGGCTATCTGGAAATACCGTTTTTAATTGATTATCAGTATTTATATAGCTGGAAATAGTAGAAAAATTTTCTCCATAGGTTAACATTGAGGTGATCAAATCCAAGATGGTTAGTACACAGCAGCCTTAACAGGAAAAATAATATTACAGTGTAATATTTCTTGTTCAGTTTTCACAAGATTCCATATAACACAGGACAATATTCCATACACGCATTATGTCTCCTCATTCAATGGCGAAATAGCCAAATTTATATATATACGTATATATATATATATATATATATATATATATATATATATATATATATATATATATATATATATATATATATATATATATATATATATATATGGAGGTCAGGAATTGGACGAGCGAGATAATTACGAACGAAAACATTTAATAGTTGTTCTTGGATATACAGGGACGGCACAGGTGACATTTAATATTTACATTGGAGATTAACAAAATTTACGTCTTCAGAATAGTTTCTTTTAAACAATAAAAACCTTCGTTTAGCATTGCACAAAACATTATGCACGCCTTTACTGGAAATAACTTCCGTCTTCTCTGCGAGCAACGAATCAAGGTCCAAAAGTTCTGTCCAACGAGGAGAAAGCTATGTCTGCATGACGTCACAGGCGCACATATTGGGGAAAAATGGGGTGGAGGAAGGTTGCTCGCTCTACAGTTCGGTCATGCCTGCATTGCGGCAGGTCCTCCTGACGAAGGGAAAATTATCTGAAAACAAAAAAAAAAAAGCAAGCAAAGAATACAAATGAATGTTACTATAAGCATAGATAGTTTTTTGATGATATTCTTAAAGCACAACTGGTACAGTTTTTTTCATTTCTTTCTTCTTTCTTCTTACGTTAAATTTATGTCTTATACGTCTTTCACAATAACATCTTTTCTGTATACGTCGTTGAAGTGATACGTCTAAAAAATTATACGTTATTAGGATTATAAGTCTTTTAAAATTCTACGTCTTATCTATCTTTTTCTTGAATTTATACGTCTTTTAGTATTCAATTTTTTCTTTCGTCTTTAACCCTTTGCGGCGCAGTGGTTTCAGTCTGAAACCACATGTTGAACATTCTTTTAAATGCTCTTACTTTTGTCTATTTTCAACAATTATTGCGTAAAATCAATCTTCTAACTCTAAAGAACACCAATTGATGGCAGAACTAAATTAAATTTAAAGTTTAGAGGATATACAATGGTGTAATTAACAGGTATTTTTTAATGCGTATTGATTCGAATAGTTTTCAAGTAGAAATAATTTAAGGACAATGAAAGATACCACCAAAGATCCTTCTTCTGTTCATAAATAATGAGAGAAAATTCTAACATTTGGAAAAATACCTCTAAAACTCTTTTTTTTCTATTTAAATATGTAGCGATTTCAGAGAGAAACCGGCGTGAAATAAGGGGGGGGTCACTTATCCTCTATTCCTTTAACGTAACTTGAGACCGCCGCGTCTGCCTGTTTGCTACAGCATAGGAAGAGCTCTTTCACGATAAGTCAGCTGTGTTGGGGGAAGCAGTTTAGGGGAGAATGTTTATGTTAAAGGGAGAGTTTGGGTGATTAGAATCACGTGCATTCACACTCATCGAATATCATTCGATTCCAATGCTAAAAACTGCAATCCCTTTCATTTTCCATTTGTTCTGATTCGGAGTGCGCCGCTTTTTTCCAGTAGATTTTGTTTTGGTCGAGCTAATATTTTGTATATAATTTTGTCAAATATTTTTGCGTATGACTAGTGTTCTTTTCATATTTTGTAGATGTAATTTTGCGTTATAGTTTTTCGATACAGAATTAAAATGCCACGTAAAATACTTAGCACATTTGAGGCTTTAGCTCTATTTGATGAACTTCCATCGGATCCAGAGTCTGAAATATCAGGTTACTCCCGAAATTCAAGTCCCGGAAAGTTACTCCAAAAAAACAAAGTCCAAGGTTTCCAATTATGGTTAAAAATCACGAACTTTATGTGCCTAAGGAAAAAAGACTAAAAAATGTGGCACACATTCCAGTAAAAGGAATATCCAGACGATGTCCACACTGTAGCAATACTACAAAACTACGCCGTTCAAAATGGATGTGTGAAACATGTAATGTAGGACTATGCATGTTTTCCAAAAAAATGTATCATGTTTTAGAAAAATTCCATTCAAAGTAAATGGCATATAAATTTTGTAAATATTTAACAAAATAAACCGAAATTATAGTATTCAATCACGAATTATTAGAAAATGTATGCCCATATTTTGATGCAAATGTTACAGCCCTGTTTCTCTATTTTAACCTGCATTTTTTAAAAATGCTACATAGAAATAATTTGGAAGAATTTAACAAGATGGTGCTTTTTGTTTACAATTTCTCTCAAGAAAATTTTGAAGTACGGGTAAGTTTTTTTCTCCATCTGACACAATATGCAGAGACCGTAGACGCGCACTGGTTTCGCTCTGAAACCGGCTCCCCCCACATACTGAAAAGGGCTAAATTTTTTTAAGCACATTTTATCAGTCCGTGGCATCAAGGCATCAAATTTTATACGTTATTTCATTAACATTTGTAACGGATAAATCTTGCGCCGGAAAAAGTTAAAATCAAACTAAATTTAAACTTTACATTGTCAATGGATAAAATCATAGTTAGATGAATTCAACACATTTAGTAGGTCCTTCATAACACTCTTCCTTAATCACATCGCCTCTGATCTTTGCAATCATTGAGGGTTCAAAGTACTTATGTTTGAGTTCCAGGTGTGGTCTTAACTTTACTCGCTTGATCTCAACCAGATCACCGACGCTGTAGGGTCGCGGATTTCGTCTTCATAGGTTTTCTTCCTGAATTTTAAAGATTGGTTTTCTGGTGTTTTTACAGAGTTCATCTTGCTGGGTCTCAATGTCAGTATGAAATTCTGTTTCAATCTCGAGTTCTCTTTCCGCAGTTCTCTCATCTGAGATTCGAATAACAATAACACATATTTTGTTTTTCAACTCTGATAGCATTTGTTCTTTGAACATTCTGTTATAAGTTCTAAGTTCATCGATCATTTCTTGAATTTGGGACACTACATCTTCTTTTTGTACAACAGCAAAAATATTTGTTTGATTAATAACAACAGTAAGATATAAACTCATCATTACTTCTCCTATAATACACCAATCATAGCCAGACAAGTTACAAAATAATTCTATCAACAAAATAAGCCAGTTAAAGAAAGATCGGCGTTTCGCAGTCTTCTGAGATTCACGTCTTTGAATATAAACATTTTCACTCTTGTTTTTATCTTGTGGTTTTTCACGAACATCGTGTTTTCGTCGTATTTTTACAGTACTTTTTCTTCTTTTAGGATCTTTCACCCTTCTGATATCTTCGGTCATTTCTTTTGGTTCGTGATCTTGGTTATATTCTGACTGAGATGTAAATAATTGTATACTAGATGTATCAGCAACACAGGAATTGATAGATAGCGATGGAGATATAAAAGAACTTGTAATATTTTCTTCACCATTTTCGTCTATGATGTCAATATCACTTAAATAACTTTCTATGGCAACAATTTCTTGCTCAATATTAATACTTTCTGGTATAAGCTCTTGAGTATCTGGATCAAATACTTCACTTCTCTTAATTTCAAAAGTCAACTCAGGGTTATCTAAATTATTATCTATGGGACTTTCAACATGTACAATGTCAACAATTCTGCCATCATCTTCTGGGTTTCGCTTAAAAGCAAAAGTACCATGTTCAGTATTTACAGTTACTATTTCTTCAACAATAACATCAGTATTTAATTCAACGTCTATCTTAGTATCTTCTCTAACATCAGTAACAGCACAGTTCTCAGACTCAGTTATAGTAATACTCGGTTCAGCAGCATCAGCACTGCTCTCAGATTCAGTCTCAATATTAGTATCACACTCAGGTTTAATATTACACTTAGGTTAAATATCAATTTCAAAAGCATCATCATTTAAGTTTGGTAAAACAGATACGGCATTTACATAAACATTATTTTGAGGTCTATTTTTAACTATAATTCCATCTTCATTAATTAAAACTTCGCCTTGCATGAGCACATTTAAACCAATTATTACATCATAAGGTAAACAATAATCTTTTACTACACATATATCAGCAGTACACATAAAATCATCAATAACAATTTCACTAGAAAAAGATCCCAATGGTTGAACTAAACATTTCCCAACACCTGTTACAGTTGAATTTACTGGGTATAATTTATTAATATTTAATTTTTCATAAATTGACTTTCGAAGTAATGGAACTGGACTTCCAGTATCAATCAAACCATTTATTTTCGTATTATTGATTTCAACAGTTTTGTTCATGTTCGGAACAACGCTAACACATAAAGAGTTTACTTCTGGTTTTAATTCTGATGTAGTTTAATTTCTGATGTGCATTCTTACGCCTGATGCCCAAACATAGCCCATTTAAAACACCTTAGCCCCTTAAATCTGTGTTCACAACATTTTGATATATGATTTCCAGATCCACAGTTAAAACAAATTTTACGATTGCGAAATTCAGAATGATTAGAATTAAATTTCTCTTCTTTAACATTACCAGTTTCGGTTTCATATTTCCGTTCAACTCTTCCAAAATTAGACTTAACAGGGGAAATAACATGGTCGTTATCAAATTTTGTTCTCGTTTTTTCAAAATTACTTCTGTTTTGCATAGATCTCGTTCTTTCATTAAATTCTGTGTGGCTTTTAATTCGTTGTCTATCCTCAAACATTCTCTGATACAAAGTTAAATTTTCTTTAAATTCAGCTAAATTTCTAGATTTATAGAGCATATATTTATTTGTTGGTGAATCCTGAATACCATTTATTATATAATGAATTAAAGAATGTCAGTGAAACAAGAGGCTTGTAAAGTATGCAATTTCAAGACGAGCTGAAGTTCTTGAAACAACATACGTCTTTATATATTATTTATCTCCATTAAAATGTTTCATGTGCTGGCATAAAAGATTGCCAGATAAACAGGGGGTTTCAAAATATACTACAAGACGAGCAAAAGTTCCATACAAGATACTTCTTTATGTATTTATAATTATTAGAATATAAAAATTTTCATTACGTGTCTTCCATTGTGTGTCAGTTTCTTCAACTTTATGTTTTCTTGGTTTCATTTAATGTGAAGGAATCTCGAGTAAGGAAATTCAATTTCAGCATATCGAAAACTAGTTAAAGAGTTTCAAACGGGAAGATAAATCTAAAAACCCGAAAATTTACAATTTTCTCTCTTTTGGCAGTTTTCCAACGAACACGATGTAAACCATAACATGCAATGAATAAAAATCTGTTTAGAAATAACAGTTTATCAGTGGGAAAAAAATTTATTTTCATCGAAACTCTAAAAGTATACGCTTATTTTGTCCGAAAATAATGTGATTTTGATAGTCCGATGATTCAGTTACTGTGTAAGAGAACACTTGATTGCAAGATTTAAACAAAGCGTTTAAAAGAGTTTTTTTTTTCCTATTTGTTTTAAAAATTTAAATATCTATTTGCTAATCTGTTTTTGTGACGGATTAAATTAGAAAAAAATTTGTTTGTTAATTTGTGATTAGAAAATTACTAACCGGAAAATTCTCCATCTCATATCGAATACTGTGACTGGAGACTTGGATTTTAATTGACGTACAAGATGAAAATGCTGATGAAACATATGAAACAAAGGACAGATAAAATATGAGTAATGGCAGTATCTTGTACGATGAAAACAGGTTTTATTTTCACAGAAGATACGTAAAATAGAAAAAAAATGGACTTTATTTTTTTTTCTAATATAATCGTGTAAAATTTGTTATGAATGCGTGGTGCGGGTATTAATCATCAAAAACAAGATCGCCAGTACAAATACCTCTTCACGTGAATTTCTCTCTCTCATAATATTCTACCCCTTATTCCTCCAAATAGATCAGACACCATCTACGTAAGATAATTTGTTTTGAAGAACCACTTTCTCGCATCACAGCCGTTTCCCGCGGTTCAATCTGGAATCTAGAGTCTTTTGTATTCTGCTGTTGAACCAATTGACCGTTACTAGAATTTTCTTCCCTTCACTCATTTCTTTTCTATTTTCACCCGCGTCAGATCATTCACATGAATTGGAATTTAAAATGGAAACTGGAAACATTTATTACTCCTGAAGAGTTTTAAGAAATGTCTGACGCAGCTGTGAAATACGGTTTAAGAAGAGTTTCATCTGAAAATTTTTTTAAGACCGTGATAGTTGAAATCCACATTATTTTCTATTTTAGAATGATATATACATATATATATATATATATATATATATATATATATATATATATATATATATATATATATATATATATATATATATATATATATATATATATATATATATATATATAGATATATATATATATATATATATATATATATATATATATATATATATATATACATAATTTTTAAATAGAAAATATGTGGGGTTCAGCTATCACGGATTTTTTCAGAAGAAACTCTCCTTAAAACTTATTTCTCAGCCTCGTCAGGCATTTCTTAAAAAGTTTTCAAGAGTTATAAATGCTTCCCGTCTCGATTTTAAATTCCAATTCTTATGAGTGATCAGACGCGACTGAATATAATTTACGGGAGAAGTGATTAATCCGATCATTCCATACATTTCCAATAAATTAATCACATTTATTGGTGATTAAGCATACTCGCGAGTTCGTTGTGGAAAATATGATGAATCGTACGTAATTAATCAAATTTGCCGGTCACTATGCATAATTGCCTCTCTAGTATGGTAAATATGATAAATAATACTATCTCATCGAGAAACTGTTATTTTAACGAGATATGTTTAATTTACTCTCCGGTAGATGGCTGTACCACTGTACTCTGCTAGTAAATCTACCGTCTGGGGCATTGTTTGGTTATCTTTTTTTCTTTTTTCAGAGCGACCGTAAGGAGGTAAGGGTTAATTCTTTGTGATTACTTTTTTCTTAAATATAAATATCACTCAATCTAAGAATAAGCCATCTTTAACGTATATAATAGAAATATGGTAAAAATTAATCAGTAAACTTTATCTGCAAGCATTAGCGAATCAAATGGAAGTGACTAGTCGTGTTCTTCCCTGGGGCGCCATATTTGGAAGGAGTGGCAAATTAATACCTAAATGAAAAATCACATTTCCATTGTTTGTTAAGCATTATTGAGGAATATTTCATGGTTCTTATCTTAATAAATAATAATCATCGAGATGTGAAATAATGGATACTTGTAGCTGTCATTCTTGTCTTCCATTTGCTATTATGATTCCCCAATGAATTTATTATTTCAGAATTTACATGGAAATTATTTACTTTTGGGCATCTTAAGACTTTTAAAACTCTGTGTCATGTAGTATAGTATCATTCTGTTGTTTAAGATTTCTTATTACCAAAATTTACTGAAATCTGATCAATGGTTTTTGCGAATAAACATAATAGTTGCGTTATAGGAAAAAAGCCCTATAAGCACACACACACACACAGATGTGTATATACAGGGTGAATGTTTTTAGACTTACACTACTCAGAGCCATCTGTAGCACGATCTATCAGCCAGAATTCCACCAAAATTGATAGAGGGACTAAGGACGATGTTTATGTTCCTTATTAAAGGATCGCTGGTTGTGGAATTATCCACCTCGAAACAAAAAAGACTGGGCTGAATTGATATTTAAAATCATTTTATTACGAACAATTTTGATCTCCCAAATGGAGACCAATTCACTACAAACTGCTCTTTCAGAGCGAATTCTAACGACTAGCTGAGCCACAAACGAATCCGAGAGAATGAACGCCCGCGCGCAGGCGCACAGAAGCAAAACCTTATATGCAGTTCTCGGCGGTTCGCAGTGGCGTGAATAGACGAGATGGGAAAGATTTTCCGTGAAAAAAAAAAGAATAAAGAAAGTTCCAAAAGTCGACAATAGGGGAAGAAATGGCGCTTTTGTTGTCAGCGCACCCGAGAATTTGCATAAAACATCAAAATACAAATTCATGACTATGTAGTCGACAGCAGCGCCAAAATTTGGGCTATGAAGATAGGTGCGGAATTCGTTTCGCCTTCGTTTTACAGAAGAAAGGGTCATCAGTCGCTTTTTTCCACTTACATGACCACTTCGCTCCCCGGAACTAACCCATGTGACATCATTCTGTGGGGTTATTTAACATGTAAGGTGTATGTTTGTGGAGTCTCGAACTTGTAAGCCCTAGAGGACAACATATCCGGGACATTGATGAACATCCCTGGTGACATGTTATGCTTGACCGTTGAGAACTTAAGTGTTCAGGATGCAATGTGTCATCCACCAGGACTGTGGTCACATTAAAGGAGGGAGGAGTAAATTTTCTGCATAAAGTGGTGTTGCAGTGAAATTTCTTTGTTATTCATTTGTTTGCTTATTGCTTTTTCGATATTCATCCCTTATCTTTATAGCCTGAAATACTGGCGCTGCTGTCGACTGCATAGTCGTGAATTTGTATTTTGATGTTTTACTCGCCTTTTATGCAAATTCTCGGGTGCGCCGACAGTAAAAGCGCTATTACTTCCTCTATCGGCGACTTTTGGAACTATTTTTTTTCACGGAAATTCTTTCCCATGTCGTCCTAGTCCCTCTATCAATTCCGGCTTATAGTTCCGCCTTATGGTTCACGCTACAGACGGCTCTGAGTAGTGTCAGTTTAAAAAAAATCACCCTGTATATATATATATATATATATATATATATATATATATATATATATATATATATATATATATATATATATACATATGCGTGTGTGTGTGATAATAATCACAATGGGTGAATATCTGTGTACAAGTTATTGGAGATGCAGTCGGCACGAGGGAGTGTTGTTCATACACATGTATTCGCTCGTTTGGTGATGATAGAAACAAACACATGGAGCCATAGAACCGATACACAAATCACAGACGTTATCCAGGAAATCACTTTTATTTAATCAGTAAGCATTACGAAGGTTTTCTAGCAGTTTATTTTTTAATTGAACGAATTTTGTCTCGTGGAGTTCAGGTGTCCCGTCGTGGTTCTACGGGGATTAACTAATTGCTAGATCATGCGCTTGCTATATCTGCGTTTTATTAAAAAGAAATAATTTGAAAACAGGAGTTATATATTACATAGAAATTTAATGAGGCCTTCGGGTTCGGACGAGATATTATGGGAATATTATTGAATTCAGATATTTCAAATGCTTGCTTAATGATCTGCACGTGCGTTACGAGTCTATATAATTTATAACTCACATAATTTTTAGGTTGCAATTTTGAAGAGGGGTGGTGCTTTAATAAAAAGGTAATTTAGAATACGCATTAAATGTAATTTAATAGGCGTACGCGTTTTACGTTACACAACACCAACACACACACACACACACATACAGATATATACCCAACAAACACAGGACTGACGGCAGCTTATCGGGCCAGTGCTGGAAGCGCCGGTAGAACGACAAGTACGGGAGAAATTTTCTGGGCCGTTCGCGGGTTGTTTACGAACCTTCGAAGGGGAACGCTTTGCTGTTTACGTGTTTCAGGGCCTGTGATGGGTTGATATGAACCGCGCCGATACCGACATGGCTCCATCGTACCTTAATCGGCCGTCCGATTCGTAGCCATAAGTAGCAGAAATCTGTATCAGAATTATGGATTTGAAAGGGAAGGTGATGATTAAACAAAAGATAGTTTTCAGAGAAATAGCTCTTATTTCTGTGTAACCTCTTTTACGAGGAAAATTCACATAACATTCTTGGTATGTAAAGATTATATTATGTGAGAAGTGTAAGGTAATCAAAAAGTAGTTTCATTGTTAATTTTTTATCTATTACTGGAGAAATTTTAAAAATATCTACTTAAAAATGGAGCCTTGTTGCACCACTCTTTATTTAAAAGAGAGGAATTAGTGGTGTCTATCTTATTTTACTACTCATTTATTTTTAGCGGTGGATGTCACACATTTACGTAGCAACTTCCACAATGAATTTCCTAGTAAATATTAAAGATATTTTTTCTTAATCAAACTCTTCTCTTTTTGTTTTTACCTGCACTGCAAAAATAAAATGCTATTTAGTGCATGTAACCAAATTATAATTATACCTAAAATGTATAAGAAAGTGCCTCAGCTACCAAAATATATTTGCAGTTGTTAATTTTCAAGCACATATTTCAGACGGGTATGATTTTGATTTTGAAACGGATATAGACGTAGATCTCCAATGTGGGGAGAGGTTCCATATTTATGCCCTCTACTTCTGAAAATAGTTCTTATTTTGTGGAGCTCGTCTAACACCATTGGTAGCAAGAATTGTTAGTAAAAGATATAGAAAAGAGATAGCATGTTCCTGGAATTTCTGCAGTCAGAGAGAGTTTGCAAGAGAGTTTAAAAATGTTAACATTTGTAAACAAAATATTTTTTCTTATAGGTTATATTGCCATAAATAGCCTATGTATTAATATTTTTTTACGACATTTAAAATTTTTTTTGCCGTCGACTAACATGTACATGTTAATTACATATATTTTTTTAATTAACATGAAGGAAATAATCTAAGAACTTCAGCTTGCCAGCCTTGAAGCAGGGGAAAGAGAGGAAAAAAATGCCAGCCGCGGGACTCGATCCCGCCACCGCTAGGTTACAAACCCAGAGCGCTACCACCCATGCTACGAACCACTCAAGAAAAATGTGTGAATTACCGATAACAAACCAGAGCATGTTGGCGGTTTCAAGATAATCTTCGTGCATGTTTGCTAGGGTGGAACGAAAAAACTTTTTTTTTAATTTAAATATGCTATAGTTTTCAAAAGTTGCCTCTTGGGATTAGAATAAAGAATATAAAATAAAATTTTATTGTTCTACTAAAATCTTTTCAAGTACCGCAAAGTGCTTCAAAATGGATATTTTTATGAAAAAGTGATAAAATTTGTATTTTTTTATTTCTTTTATAGTATATTAAAATAATATATATATACATATATATATTGTAAATAAAATATTCAAAATACGATATTTTTACAGGAAACTTACAATTCTAAGTATTTCTAACTGTTAAATGCCATTACAGAACAACTGATTTTGTAGAATTTCGCGATTTTCATCATATTAATTTTACAGTAGCATATCTTAATAATACACAATTGAATGAAAGAAAAACAATTTTTAATTAACGGGCATTAGTTAAAATAAACAAATCTCACTTATTTAGAAAAATATTAATAGTGATTAATGTCTTTAAAAGCAAAACGTTATTTTGAAAAAAACATTTATGTTTTTCAAAAGTCCATAGTAATCACACATGGTTTCCATTGCTTATTTCACTGACACATTGAATTGTTTTTTTGTTTGAAATTTTGGCATTTTCTTTTGAGATTGTATTTTTGTTTTTATCAATGCATCTCTTGCAGAAGTGTCACGAACGGACAACTCGGTATAGAATTTAACAATCCTTTCTTTCTGTTTGTGTGTGACATGGAAAATTATTGAAGTCAATACGTTGACTCTCGTGATCAGATTCTTTTGCTTCCTTTATAAACGGCTTTAGTTTGTCATCAGAAATATGGCTCTTCATAGGAAGTCCTGTTACTTTAACATCATTCCATTCAATCATGTCAGTATAATACTTGGTATCTAAATTTATATGTTGGTTTAAAAACTTTCTGATGTCCCCTTCAATTTTAGCCTTTGTGTTTAGAATCAGACTTAATCCAAGCTCTCTTATGTGACTGCGATCATCTGATATCATACAAAGGAGGAGATTTTCAGAAGCAGCAAAGTATGCATTTCTTTGAATAACTGGGTGAATTAAATTTTTAAGAGTCTGATGGAGGTAACGTGAATAGCTTGCAAGTTTCCACAGGTGCTTTGATCCATGGATACAAGATGCTTTCAGCTTTAGGTTAAACCAAACAGCTGCATAAACTTTCAAAATGTACTCAGTCAGTATTCGGAGATTTTTTGCAGGATATTCTGTTCCCGCATACAAGGGAAGTATTCTGTTTGCTAATCTATTCCATCTTGAATGACAAAGTTTTCCTGGTTTTCTCATGGACAAATCAGAAGAACACCTCCCAACAGAGATTGCATTACTCATTTCTAACAAATATTTTAGGTCCACACGTAAATCTTCCTTAATTTCTAGTAACGGAATGTCATTTTCAATAGGTGCAAATTCGATGACTGGTAGTTCATAGCAGTTTTCTAGTAGTTTACCTACACTGCTGGCCACCCAAATTGCAACACCAAGAAAGACAAGAGATATCACAACAAAATTTATTTTGTAGATAACATGTTGACCAAGTATCAAATGATTAAATTTATAGACTTCTGTGAAGTGTGGTTCCTGCCAAAATCAGTAGCCAGAGTAGCCGCCATTGTTGGAGATCACCGCTGCCACACACCTCGGCATTGATTCAAAGAGACTTTGGATGAGTTCTTGGGATACAGCAGACCAAGCAGCTTCCACACGTTGCCAAAGTTGATCTGCTGTGGCAGCTGGGGATGGAATCTGGGTCAAACGTAGAGCAACCATGGACCACATGTTTTCTATCGGCGAAAGATCCGGAGAGCGAGGCGGCCAGGGAAGCAATTCAATCTGGCGATTGACAAAGAACCGTTGGACAATGCGTGCCACGTGTGGTCGCGCATTATCCTGTTGAAATATGGCTGTGAGCAAGCCCTGAAGGTAAGAAAGGACAACTGGCTCCAACACCTCGGAGATGTAGCCCTGGCTGTTTAAAGTACTGGCAATGCGTACTCGAGGTGTGCGAGAGTGATATCCAATACCGCCCCATACCATAAAACCCGGTGCAGGACCAGTGTGGCGGTGCATAACGCAGCTGTTCAGCATCCTCTCTTCACGGTGTCTCCAGACTCGAATGCGACCATCGTGGTGTTGCAGACAGAAGCGTGACTCGTCAGTAAAGAGAATTTCATTCCATTCTGCCGTCCACATCCTTCTGTCATCGCACCATTGGCGGCGGAGATGTCTGTGTTTCTGCGTCAAGGGTAGACAAAGCAATGGACGTCTTGCGGACAGACCACTCTGCTGTAAACGGCGTCGAATGGTACGCACAGACACTGGATGATGCGTTACAGACTGCATGTGCTGTGCTATGGTTCGATATGTCACTGAGCGATCCGTCACTGCCATGCGCACAATTTGCCTGTCATCACGTGAAGTGGTGCACTGAGGTGGATGCGATCGAACACGCCAGTCCGTCGTACCCTCCTGCACCCAACGATCACATATCCGCATTACAGTTGTTTGGTTTCGTCCAACACGACTACCGATTTCCCTGAAAGATAATCCACAATCTCGGTAGGCCACTATCCTTCCTCTGTCGAACTCGATACTTGATCAAAAGATGATCGCTGTTTTCGACGAGGCATAATTGATCGTTTTTAGAGAAAACCACAAGAAAAACACAATTGCCGAACTTGAAATCGTCGAAATCTCCAAGCATTAAATAGCTCTTTGAAGTGGCGTCACAGGCGCGCGTGATGTGCGTCTGCGCTGAAATTCTAATCATTTGCATATCTCACCTCCGCTAATGCATGCTGTAAATTTCATGTTATTTGCATGTTTCCTTCAGGGTGTTGCATTTACAGTGGCCAGCAGTGTATTTCTCCTCCAAATTCATTTGGACCTTTAATTAGGATGTAGGGGCAGTTCATTTACTTGAAATAGACAAATCAACCACTGCAGTGGCCTTCTTAATTCCTTTTCCAATAAAGGAATCGCACCATTATTCAATTCAGTGTTCAAGCCAGTTCCATCACATCCAATTACAGTAATTTTTAAGTGTTGGTTGTTGCCGTTGAAAGTGCTATTATGCCATCTTTTATACCTTATCCAGTGACAAAAATCTGCTTCAGAAAATTCCTCCTTTGTATGATATCAGATGATCGCAGTTATGTAAGAGAGCTTGGATTACGTAGGATTCTAAAAGCAAGGACTGCAAATGAAGGAAAGTTTTTAATTCAACGTATAAACTTTGATGCCAAGGATTTTATTGATATGATTGAATGGAATGATGTTAAAGTAACAGGATCTCCTATGAAGAGGCATTTCTGATGAAAAACTAAAGCAGTTTATAAAGGAACCTATCACGAGAGTCAACGTATTGATTTCAATAATTTTCCATGTCACACTGAAGCAGTAGAAGGGATTGTTAAATTAGTTAGCGAGTCATCGTTGTCCGTTCCGGGCACTTCTGCGAGACATGCATTGATAAAAACAAAATTACATTAATACCAAAATTTGAAACAAAAAGAAAAAAAATTCAATGTGTCAGTGAAACAAGTGATGGAAACCATGTGTGATTACTATGGACTTTTGAAAAACATGAATGTTTTTGTGTACTACAAAGGATAAGGAACCAAAACAAAACAAAACAACAATATAAACTTGAAAACGACAATATAAACTAGAAACAGAATAAACTTGAAAAATATACAAGAACTAAATAGCTGTGATTTGTTTGTTTTAACTATGGTCCGTTAATTAAACATTGTTTTTCTTTCATTCCAATGTGTATAAGAATATGCTACTGTAAAATTAATATGATGAAAATGAGATGTATTTCATTATGATTTGAATTCTTTAAACTGTAAATACTGTTCATATGACTAAGATTTCTTATAATGACAAACTAACAAAAATTTTGTCATTGTAAGAGTAGCTCAGTGGTTTGATATAAAAAAGGGGGGTCGTCGTCTGTGTTTTTAGCTTCTCAGAAGCTTATGAAAACAGAAAAAAATGCTTCAGCTATCGAATTTGATATTTGGTTTAAATTCGCCGCCATTTTTGAAAGATCGGGGAAGAAAGGCAGGACTTCGGATGAATGGCAGCTACGTGGACCAATGAACGACGTAGAGAACAACGCTTTTGCACGGGTTGCCACTTTAAAGCGTGACGTAGTTAGGGTAGCTTCACTCATAGTGGGTGCCTCTTAAAAGAAGTTACCTCCAGCTTAAGAGTAAGTAACATTGTTTATTGTTTAGAGATTTGTGATTAAACTAATTGCAGTTATTTAAAATAAATTATTGTTTTTAATTTTCAACGTTTCAAATTTGATGCATATATTGATGTAAAAGAATGGGTAGGATTAACTGAGTTGATCTTAAATGTCTTGCCTACAGTTAGTAAAGGATATAAAAGTTAAATTAATGTAATTGAATGTTATACAAATTCCAGAAACTTCATTCTAACACTGTTTAATTTAGATATACATTTATGCAAATTCTTTTGTATTTAAATGAAATATGTAATTTTATTTTGTAGTAAAGTAAATATCTTTTTGTTTGTATTTAACTTCGTAGATAAGATCAACAAAACATCAGCCTGGCTTAAAGGATTGTGGAAAGCATCAAAAGGTAACGTGCTATTCTAAAACTTAATATTGTGGCATTTGTTAAGAATTGTAAGATTTCAAAATTTAATAATTATAAATTTCCTTGCAAAACAAATAAGATAAATAATATGTTAAGCATTTTAAAAGAATTTGGATTAAATGAAAACAGTAATGAGTGATGGTGAAAATGTATTAAATGTGGTAATTGAATTGCTTGATGTTCTACGACATAAAATTTCTGATCATCCAAATACAATAATTGACTTCTTGACTGAACAACTGACTTTATTATTAACCAAAAAAAAAGCCTTTCATTATAGTTCTGAATCAATGATATTTTGTAGTATATTATATAGTAAATATTTGAATGTTTAGAATAATTATGTCTATCAAAGTATTCTCTTTAAGCATACAGACTTCGTTCCTTTCCCAACCTCCAGTCAACCAGAGCAGAAAATTATATAAAAAAGAAAGTTAATATTTTTCTTCAAAATTTTTACTTCTAAACTTCTTTTGCATATGTTCAACTTCATGCTATAATTTTTAAAAATGCTAACAGAAGTTTATTGATTTTATACTTATAGATCAGATATCTGATATGCATATTTTTAACACAACATACTATATAATTCTGATTTATGCTCAATCATGCAGTCTGTATGAGTGCAGAAAAGAAGCAACTGGAAAAAAAGTCATGCACTTATCAGCATACATCTGAATATTAATGTTTATAGTTGTTTTTATTTTTTAGTATTGCATAATCATATGTATATAAATATATGCAGAAAGTTATTATATTTTTCATTCCTAAGTTATTAAATTGCTGGTCATCATGCATTTATATAATTTAATTTGTCATTTTCAACTTTAAAATCTTGTATAACCTGACAAGGAGGAGAACCTTTATTTAGATAACATCATGTGTGCTAGATTTTTATTAAAACTTTAGGTAAACTTTTGCATTCTGTGTGTGTCATTAAAAATTTGAGAATGTCCTCAATAACTTATTTATAAGCTATTTGTTTTCAAGACTTTTAGAGAGTATTTAGTTGTCATGTTGTGTAAAATAAATAAGAACTTACTGGCCCAAAGCATAGACGCCCCCCCCCCCAACTTAACTTGAAATAAATTAAAACGTTAATAGAAGTTCGGTTAAATCAGAAAATTGTAGAAAACTTTTAAGAAAGTTGGTTTTTTCCCGTTTTTTTCAAACTGTGAAACTGAAAATACCGATTATGTCTTTAGCCCTAACATAGTTTTTAACAATATGATCCGTAACAAAAATTCGATGCTACATTTTTTTCTTCTTTTATTTATATTACATTTATTTTTCTCATTGTATAACTTTTTGAATACTACTCAAACATCAATTCTATTGTTACTCAATTTCAAAAAATCATAATATTTCAAATTTTAAGGATCGACCTTTTTTATTTCACTGATAAGCAAATTTATAATGAACTCTGCTTTTCAATGCTTCTTGGTATCACAAATGACTCTAATTTTTATTATGGCATTATAAGAAAATATTGGTTTCTTTACAGAATTCTGAAACTGGAATCCATCTTCACCTCATTGTGATTTCCATGAAAAGATTCCACAACTCACTTGGCAGTGTGCTCGATTCATAATCTGTAAGTTGATTTTAACCTCACTGAACCCATTTTTTTTTTATTCTGTAGATATCCTTTTTTTTTCAGCAGTGAACTTGTGGGCAAAATCACAAGGTTGTGAATATATATTTTTTTAATTTATTTTTTGTACTTAAATTTGAATTTTTCTATGAAAAACCATAAAAACTATTTTTATGACATAATTCTTAATTAATAAACAACTCAAATTTTCAAATTTATCTTTGTATATTATATATGCTAATCCGAACATTCTCATAAACTTTGGTTGCAGTAATTTGTGGATTGATATTGATTTCCTTTATTCCTTATATTTTTAAGTGACAAGCCTGTTATTAAAGTATTAGGTATGTCCGAGAGTGCAGTTTAGGGACTTCAGTTAACCATGACTCTTGTGAAAGTCTTTTATCATAACTGCTTACCAAAAAAATTTTTATATTTTTATATTATAAAGATATAAAATGCCAAGGGTTATTTTACTCTTGATAGTTAATGTTAAAAAATTTTTAAATTTAATTATCAGAATTTCATGAGAAGTAGTTAGGGGTTCATTCATAATTCCTTACAGAAGTAATAATAATAATAATAATGCTTATAGATGTATTAGATCATTCGTTGATGAGCTAATAGGTAGTTGAATGTCATTTGGAATACTAACTTCTGCCTAGTATTTAATTTTTTTATTATTTCATTGTCAAATTTTGGTGGAGATCTGTCACATAAAATATATTTTTGTGAGCAGCTGTTATTATAAAGTGTAAGGATAAGGGCAGTAAAAAAATATTCCAAAATATATTATTTAGGTTCAGTTAATTATTAAACAATTGTTGACTATAATAAGGTTATGTTTGCAAGTGTGTAGGTTTTTTTTTATGGTGTATTATTTGGAGTTGAAAAATGATGCAAGCATACAAAGATTGACTGGCTGTCAATGTTGAGTGCAGTAGCATAGATTATTTTACAAAGTGCAATAAAATACTTTTAACATTTCAAACCGAACTTCTAACCAGAATTTTTAAAAAAATTTAATAAAACTTTTAAAATTGAAAATATTTTCATGGATCTAAAGAATGGAACATAACACCTGTATTGTCAACTAAGTCATGGATAAAAGATTCAGCCCTAAAAGCAAAAGGCCTGGTTTCTGTATACTTTTATAATAATCATGTTACAACAGTATACAGAAACCAGGCTTTTTGCTTTTAGAACTGAATCGTTTATCCATGAATTTGTTGACTATACGGGTTTTCTATTCCATTGTTAAGATCTGTGAAAAATACTCTCATTAGCTAAATATTTAAAAAAAAATTTAAATTTGGGTTAGAAGCTTGGTTCAAAAAGTCTAAATGTTTCTTCACGCTTTATAATATAATCTATGCCATTTCACTCAACATTGACAGCTAGTCAATATTACCCACCTCATTTTTCAAATTAACCTAGACTAATCAAACAATATATCATAACAATTGTTTAGTAATTACTGAATCTAAATAGTATATTTTGAATAATTTCTTACTGTGGTTATCCCTAATAACAGCTGCTCGCAAATAAAAAATATTTTATACACAGATCTCCACCATAATTTGACAATTAAGTAACAAAAGATATGCTCTATTAAATTACTATGCAGAAGTTTTATCCCAGAGTACTTTCTACCACATTTTTTGTAAAACCAATTACTGTGAAAGCTACATCATATAATAAATGTTTACTTTATTCATTATTATAGTAATAGATTAGTTGTTAAAGAGTATTCACCCTTTTCACTAAATTTCTGAGTACAGTAAGACATTCAATCCTGTTAATTAAATGATTAGTTATTACAGATATAAATAAAATAGATTAGAATGCCTTGATAGAGTACAATAATCGAAAGCTGACTGAGAGACTTGTTTAGAATGACAACAAAATTTTCTCTTCACTATCGAGAATCACTCTCACATTTTAAGTAAAGAAATACAAGAATGAACATTGAATACTAAATAATATGTTAGCATATAAAATCTTAAATTTCTAAATCTGACCCAGCATCTGTATTAATGCTCTCTATGGCATGTTGTAATTAAATTTAGAAATTTAAGATTTTGTATGCAAATGTTTTACTTAGCATTCAATCTTTATTCTTGTGTTTCTCTACTTTCAACAGCATTATTGTCAGTAGTGAAGAGGAAATTTTGGTGTCATTCTAGACAAGTCTCTGATTCAGCTTTCAATGTTGAGCTGAAATTATGCTCAACATTAAAAACTTATTATTGTACTCTTATCAAGGCAATCTACCCTATTTTATTTATATCTATAATAACAAATTAATCGACATGGTTGGATTTTCTACTGTACAGAGAGAAATTTAGTGAAAAGGGGAATACTCTTTACAAATATTTTATAACTATTTTCTATTAGTATATTTATTTAATCAAGTAAATATTTTTTACATGATGTAGTTTTCACAGTATGTAATTGGTTTTACAAAAAAAAATGTGGTAGGAATTTACTTTTTGGAAGTAGTTATCAATAAAATGACAACAGATTTAAAACTGCACTCATGTGTTGGGTGCTGTTTTATATCAAGTTTTTTTAAACCCCTGTCTCAGAATTTATATTTCCTAATTGGATTTATTTAATTCTACTTTATCAACAATGAATTTTTTCAACTACTTTCAACAATCAACTATTTTTACAACAATAAATTACCCTTTAATGTACAAAACTATGCAAAAAATAATTTTCTTATCTGCAGAGCATTTACTAACTCTACATCAAAAAATAATTTAAATAAATTCTTTTGATTCATAAATTATATCAGGGGATGGGAGTCATTTTCCTTTCACATAAATTTATGAACTGATTTTCTCTTTCTTTTTTTTCCCTAGATGCTGTAAAGATGGAGCCAGAGGTACAGCGAAAGGATCCTGTTTTGTAGAAAATATAGAAAAAAATTGTGTAAATGTGCTATGTACTTTCTAAATAAACTATTTTTACTTTAAACCAGCTCTTTTCTGTATTTAAAAACATGTGTGTCTATAATTATTTCTCAAAATTACAATAGAAGATATTACTATCATAGTACTATTTCTCAAAAATAGTACTATCAAGTGTTGGATATTGAAAATCCAATATAATATAAAAGAAAATACTTTTTAAAAATGACTTATAAGAATTTAATGAATTACTCTTTAATTCACAAAACTATGCAAAAAATAATTTTCTTATCTGTAGAGCATTTATTAACTCTACACCAAAAAATAATTTAAATAAATTCTTCTGAGCAAGTTTTCACAAGCTCACAAAGATGGGTTTCATCATACACACTACACATTACTCAGGTTTGAAAGATAAATGTATCAAATTATGTTAATAAATTTTATACTGGGGAAGTACAAATTTTTTGGGTTAATTATTAAAGTAGTACTGTTTTACATACTATAATCTCATTCTAAATAAAAAAAAAACTGGAACCTTAGATCGAATGGAAAGATGATTTAGCTTTAATGGTTGGTATTAATGTTATCTTAACTTTCAAATTTGGATAAATGTATTTTATTACAAAATGAGGTTTTGCTCTAACAAGTAAACTTGTGATTCTTATACAAATTTTTAGGTAATAACAAAGATCAGTATTTGGTAATACCTAAAAATACATAAGGCAAAACTGAAAGAATACTAGAAATATGAAGGCAAAAAAATAATAATAATAATAAAAGTGAAAGGGTTGATATCAGAGGTTAATCGTCAATGAAATAAATAAGCATATAAACGAAAGGGTCCTACGCAAAACTGAAAAACTGCCGGCGGTCCGATTCTGGTAGAATGCTGGCATGATGCCCGGACCTACGGCACATTGCTGTTTACGAGATGGGTAGATGACGGTATGTCGACACCAATTATTGCTCCCGTAACCGGCCCGTCAACCTCCGGTTACGCTCCGGCTATCTGTCCGCATCGATGGCTTAATCGCGGCTGCCTAACGGTTCGTAGTCGGATGAACGATGACTCGAATCCTACCGGAAGCGGCCCGGCAGTCGACGGGATAGTCGCGGGCGAGAGGACACAGCCGTGACGGAAACGATACTGACCTAATGCGCCGGCCCGGCAGTGGTGAAATCGGCTGGCCGGAACCTTCCGACCCCGGCCCGATGCCTTTGTGTTTGTTGGGTATATATATATATATATATATATATATTATACACGAGGGTCAGTAAATAAGTTAGTTTCAAACAATCCGCAAAAATATCGGTAAAAGAGACATTTCGTTGAAACTGTATGGCAACACAGAGCATCAGGTGCTGCGATAGGTGCAGTAGCGGCTTCGACGTGACAGTTGTTGTTCACTTGCTAATCAGTTGTGAATATGTTTATAAATCTGCCAGTGGCGTCAAAATTTGAAGTGTGTGCATTAATTCGCTTCCTTTAGGGAAAAGGTCGTGACTGCACTGACATTGATTGGCAGTTGCACATAGTGTATGGTGATGACGAAACATCGCGTCAAGATATCACCAAGTGGTATCTCTCACTCGAGAATGGCCGTACAGATATCGAGAATAAGTTTCTACAACTTCACGAACGTTGAATGCGTGAATGGACTCATTCTTCAAAACAGACGGGCCAGAATAGACGAGATCGTCTTCTTGACTGACTAACACAAAGTGCAACAATTTGAAAGTGCTATAGCATTTTTGGAACGTTATCAACAGAAAGAAAATGTTTTTTGGGTACTCAATCGGGAACGGTAACGCGACTTGGGTTCATCATTTCGCACCTGAAATGAAACGCATGTTTCTCAAAAAAATGCCGAACAGTACCATCTGCAGGGAAGGTCATGCTGGCGCTGTTTTTCGATAGACAAAATGTAATCCATGCCAAATTATTTTCGTAGAGTGCCACAATTAATGCAGCATCTATAATGTGAAACCCCGAAGTGGTTGCGAAAGTCGCTTAAAGATCGACGACCTGGTAAACTTCCAAAAGGCATTGTGTTCTTGTATGATAATACAAGACTGCATGCGGCGACCCTTACGAGGTATCTTTTGAAGAAGTTTAAGTGGGAAGTGTGGAGTCTTGCGTCATGTGACTTCGACGTCTTCGGCCCCATGAAACATTTCTTGCAAAGCGACGATATCACTTCGTTGAGGATGTAAAAGTTGCAACCCAATAATGGTTATTTTATATTGGACGGCAATTCTTCGTAGCTGACATGGAGAAACTGGTGCCACGACCCAAAAAATGTTCAAATAAAGGAGGTGATTACGTCGAAAAATAGATTATGTGTTAAACTTTTGTGTTAGTAAAATTTTGTTCTGTAATTTCAACCCGGTTTTGTTTTTTTTCCAACGAGAGCAACTAACTTTTCGACTAGCCCTTGTATATACATATGCTTTAGTTAGGCACTTAAATAAGTAACTATTTATGATGAACAGGTTTGTATTGAAGGATCTAATTTTAAAACATAGTTATTATTATTTCTGTTATTCCCTTAATTTTATTTAATTTTGCTCAATTAATTATTTTGATTAGTTAAAGTATGTGTTTAACTTTATTATTTTAAAAAGATAAAGTTATTCGTTATTACTTTTTTCTTCTGTGTGCGATATGTTGTTATTTATATGGAATTTGTAAAAATATTAAAAAATCTATATATTTAAGTTGCTAAGCCGATTCTTTTGACAGTCCTTGTGAGAAAACTACTGCATCAATTTTGTTCCTTTTGGTCTTAAACGAAATATTTTAATCTATAGATGTGTCAAATTTGGATTCTGTTACCACAATTGCTATTGATTAGCGATAATTAACAATTAAAATTGGTTTCTGAGCGCGATCAATGACATTTTTAAATCTGGCTTTAGTTATTCACTAAGCACGTGGCCGCATAAACACATTAATTTCATTATTCCGAGGAATCTCTATAGCTCTCTCTCTGCAACTTTTATTTTTAATTATGTTTGTGAGATATAGAATTATACCTGGCGGAAATTGATTATTTCGCAATATTGAGAAACCATATTTCTTTTTATTGGGTTCAATAGCAAATTTTTAAAGTGTATTTCTCTGTTCTTAATATTATTATTTTCAACATTTGATAATGATGTGTTGAGAATGATTTGTTTATTAGTACATTTATTTTCTGTCCTGCCGACAAGATTTAACGGGTACCAACTAGTAATAATTTTAAATTTAAATTTCTTATCGTTTTTGCGATTAGTATATTTTATTTAAACACTTTCAGGGGCGCCGATCGCACAGTGCAAACGCCTAAATCTAGTCTTCTTTCCACTTGCATTCAATGTATTCCAGTTAAATTAGCAGCAAATGGGCTAGTGCTGTCATTTGTTATCAGTTCAAAGACGTAAAAACATTCTGCAACCTTTAATTGGAAAATTTTTCAAGATTTTGTAGGTTAAAAAAATCCGAAAAATATCTGCACCGTGCAAACGGTGGAGGTTTTTGCCCCTGAAAGGGATAAGGTTAAAAGAAATTTTATTTAAAGTATTTTTTAAATTTTATTTAACATTTTATTTGAAGTTAATGAAATTTATTTTATAGGAAAAGGAATTGAAGCCTGTTGAAATTAATCCACTATATGGTTTTTCTATTTACAGAAGTAATTGCACATGGAGAATGTAAGTGCTAGAGAAACTATGATGGAACGCTTCAATTATACGGTGTCGAACATGATTAGTGTTAAAAAAGGAAATAATCGAATTTTGACTAAAGAAAAATACAATGAACTACTTGGTAAAGTTAAAAAAAGTAAGTCGAAAATAACTGGTAAGAATCCAGAAGATTATCAAAGACTGAAGCGTTATGATATCGTAAAAGTGGGTGAATGTGAAAAACTTATTTATCCCGTGACTAAAGAAAGTTCAATTATCAGATACTATGTCCACACTACAGAACTCTTCAATGTAATTCATGAAACTCACTTGTCAATAGGTCATGCCGGAAGAAACCGTATGATGAAAGAGTTACAGAGTAAATACAAAAATGTAACGTGTGAAGAAGTAATGTGCTATTTAAATCTATGTGAGTGTTGTCAAAAGAAATCCAAAGTACCCAAAAAAGATTTGGTGGTTCAGGCAATGGTATTCCAAGAAATGAAATCTAGATGCCACTTGGACTTCATTGATATGCAGTCTTGGCCAGACAGAGATTATAAATTCATACTTTTATATCAAGACGACCTTACAAAGTTTGTTCAGCTTCGTCCCTTGAAAACTAAAAGTCCACAAGAAGTGGCTCATGTGTTGATAGATATTTTCACAATTTTCGGGGCCCCAAGCATGTTACAGAGTGTCGATGGTCCTGAATTCTGTAATCAAGTTATAGAAAAGGCTTGTGCAATGTGGAATGAGCTGAAAATCGTACACGATGAAACGAGGTATAGTCAGTCACAAGATTCTGTTGAACGGGCAAACCATGACGTTGAAAACATGCTAAGATCATGGTTAGAAAGCAACCAAACCAAGCACTGGGCCGAGGGATTACGATTTGTGCAGCTTATGAAGAATAGATCATATCATCAAAGCATAAATTCTAGTCCTTTTGCAGCCATGTTTGGTTCAGGCTTGAAAGTTGGACAGAAAAGACCATCCCATCCTATTGATGCTGTTGCAGCAGATGTTCGCATCAAGGAGGAGCCATCAGAAATAATTTAATCCCCAGATCAAAATCAAAGTCATTTAGTAGAACCCAGTGAAAATATTTCATAAAAAAGTATTAAAAATTACAAGTCATCATTCAACCATCCCGATGTGACTATCGCTCATTCGTCAACCAAAGTACGGTCTAGTATGGAAGTGCTCAGTCTTCCTCTAATCAAGAACAGAAAGGAAGATGTTCAGAAGAAACGGGCAAACGCAAAGGCAGGTTTAGAAACCCAAGCAATGAAAATGAAGAATATATATCAATCTGAAGTTTGATGTGGCCAAAGTAAGCGATACAGGAAGCTATGGAATACCAGATATGGGAAGGGAAAGAGGCGATCCGCGAGATATATTGGCAGTAATAATGAAAATGATGAGTGCTATCATTTGGAAGCAAATGACAATTCTATCACAATTGTATGCCAGAACCCAGTTTGTGCTATGTGACGAACAATTTCTTACAGTAAAGATTGTATCTAATATCATTCTGTGTCTCTTAGGGCGTGCGCAAGAAAAACATGATTTCAGGTCAGGGGTACCAAAGGTATTCATGTAAAGAAAAGTGTAATTCAACCAAATTTAAATGCAAGAAAAATGAAAAATTGTGTAATTCAAAATGTCAGGATAGTTTGCCATGTTTAAATGAACAGTAAGAATCCTGTTGCGTTATATATTTTCCCAACAAATATTTTGATATTTCTGTACGTATAATTCTTACATTTAGCTAAAACAGACATTTATAATTTATCTTATATTCATTGAGTCATTCTAACATTAAAAAGAATTTTTTCAATCATTCTTGATACATTTATTAAAATTGGTTTAAATTCCTGAGTCACTTTATTGAAGCAACAAAAGGGTTGGATATTTCCTGATATTTATCAAATTTGTCAACTCCAATTTGAAAATTTAGCAAATACCACTCTGTAAGTAATATGCTCTGTGATATTTATCAAACATACTAAATTCATTCGGGAATTTTACGTTATCGCCGGTATATTTATCAAATTTACAAATTCCATCTGTGTATTATGTAAATTGTCGGTAAAAGTGAGAAATTTAGTGAAAATTTGATTGGTGATAATACATAATCTCTGGTAAATCTCTGTAACCGTCCCACCCACCCATATATATATACATATATATATATTTACTTCTATAGAATAAAGTTTTTTTAATTTAGTGGAGGTAGCTATTATTGTTTCTAAATCTAATAGTCATTTTTCCTCCCGCATACATATACCCTTCAGAATATAAGAGCAATATAGTTACCATATCTAACTATTTTTAAAATCATATTCTTTTTAATTATCTTTATATACAGTCTATTTATCATTAGGTAAGTAATATATGGGTTTCCTTAAATGTTAAATTTTTTTTGTATGTTATATTACTTAAAGTTAATTTTTTTTAATTTATAATACTAATTTTTATTTATAAATATCAATATCATTTGTTTATAAGTTTTTAGCAAAAGTTTATTAAAACTAGTTACCAGAGAAGAATTATGTGACTTTCAGTTTCCGTACTGCATTGTTTGACATCAGCAGTTAAATAAGGAGAAACAAGAATCAGCATTCTCTCGGTGATTCAATTCCCTTTTTCCCAAACGAAGCGTATTTAAAATAACAGCCTTCTCACCCCTAGTGGGAAAAAATCAAGTTAAAACTTGGTTGAAAGCCTAGTGTTTGTTTTATTTATTGTACATGCTTTGTACAATTTAGTGTAAAATAAAATCTGAGACATACTCAGTGCATATCTTTTAAATTTTTTCTCGATAATGCATATGATGATGTCACTTTACAAGTGACATATTGTGTTTAGATTAAAATTTTATAGAAAGAAAATAAATGACGAAAAACAGTTTTAATGTCAAATTCCTATGTGGTGTCAGAAATTACTTATCTTCTGCTTGGTAAGATTTATTTAAGGGAATTTTTAATCAGTTAAGAAAGTAAAGATCTCTGTTTTACATTGTAAATCACTTGACGGTTAATTATTTATGCTATTTTTTATGCAATTAATATGCATTAGGATTTATGTATCTATAGATATAAATTGACAGCCACTATAGAAAATTTGAGAGTTTCTTATATCGCATCTCATGACATGAAAAGTTAAAATCTGGGGAAAAAAAGAATCAGCCTTCTTTCAATGAAATGAACAAATGGTTTAGATAAAATTTTTCACTTTTATGTCTTCCTAATATCTGACGTTTTATTTACAGTCCTTACTCTCTCCATTTTTATCTGATCTAATACAATATAAAGAAAAAAAATTAAATTACGTAAGAAAATGGTACAAGTACCACTATTATTTAATCTATTTAAGTTCCAAAAATATCCTATCCTTTCTCTCAATCGAATATAATTTTTTTTTTATCAGATACTATTATTTCTTAAATTTCTTCTTCGTACAACTGATTTTTGCTACACATTTCCTTTTTCTTCGATTTATTGTCTTACTTGACTTATTAAATCTAGTGAATTCTCGTGATTTCATTGTTAATTCTGTGTGAAATTTCAAATTATTAAACTCAGAAAATCAGGAAGCGTGACTTTAAAAAAATGTTGAATTTATCCTTTTCTAATGTATTCTATAACATTTAAAAAAACAAAAGTAAATGTAAGGCTCTTGCACATTTAATAGAATCTCATTGTGTCATAATACCCTTTCTTCGATACTGGTATTTTATGATTTCCGAAGACCTGTATTATAATGGCTTAAGAGATATCAAGCTTTGAGACTCACTTTGCATGAAGTCATTTTAATATTCAAACTTGGCATTATTTACCCTTCATTTGCTTTTTGGAACATTCACTCTTTTTAAAAATTTTGCGATCGTACATTGTAACGGTATCCGCTGAAGCCTTCTCCTTAATGACTATTCATGGCGTTTTCGAAATGCACATTCTTATTCAATAAACTGCTTCATGATTTTGAAACGCCTGCATTCGTAATCTTTTGTTGAACGATGCTGTTACTCTTTCTGCATCAGAAATTGAAATTTACGTATATTTAAATAAAGATTTAGTAGTGGTTTCGTTAACGTCACACAGAGGTGTAGTGAGGCGGGGAAAAAGGGTGTATTTGCACGCAGTCAAGCCTTAGGGGACATTAAACTGCATATAATACCCTGAAATAATAAGATGGGTTCGAATTCTGTTCAATATGAATTGAAGGAGGAAGACGACGTACGCAATGCCACAGGCGCACTTTGCTGATGACATACGCTTCCGTACAGATATAATAAAAGTGTTAATTTAGAGGTGTTGGAAGATTTTCACTATGTTCTGACATTTTTGAAACCCCTCAAACTTTGGAATTAGACTCAAATTTATTTAAATGAATATCTTCCATTAAGTTAATTTGCTAAAACCTTTTAATTCGGACGAAGGACATATATTCAAAATAACATCTTATGGTGGGATAAAGCAAGAAAACTGGTATTTTGATGTAAAATTATCGATCATGAGAGTCAGCAGTTGGCCGTGTATTAAAATGAGGATTCTGAGATGTACGCAGCACATATCTGTTACGCTTTTTTCTGGATAATGCGTACAATGTTGCCACTTTACATGGACTATTATTGTATAATATTTCGGATTTTGTTGTTCACCATCTACTGAGAAAATTTTGCAGAATTCATTGTCGATTTAAATAATGTTGTAATTAATTGAGGCCAAGACATACTCTATGAAGCTATATGATATTGAGCCAAGAATCTGCATGATACCATGAAGCTATATGATACTGAGGATGAAGCTATATGTTATAGCTTCATGCTCAGTATTTAGCTTTACACCTTATTTTTGGATAATGTATGAAATGTTGTCACTTAACATGTGATATTGTGTGTAATATTTTGGTTTTTCTTGTTAATTATGTACTGAGAAAGTTTTGTAGAATTCACTGTCAATATAAATAATGCAGTAAGGAATTAAGGCCGAGACATACTCAGTACCAAACTTTTAAACTTTTTTCCCCTCGATAATGCATATAATGTTGCCACTTTCCATGTGATATTACTGTGTGTAACCTTTCGATTTTTGATGCTAACCCTGTAGTGCAAAAATTCTGTAGAATTCATTGTCAATTTAAATAATGCGTAATTAATTGAGGCTAAGACATACTTAGTACCATGAAGCTATAAGGTACTGAGGATGAAAATATATATTATAGCTTCATGCTGAGTATACACATTTTTATTGGATAATGCATATAGTATTGTCCAATACATGTGATACATGTCCAATACATGTGATATTGTGTGTACTATTTTGGTTTTAGTTGTTAACCACGTACTGCGAAAGTTTTGTAGAATTCATTGTCAATATAAATAATGCCTTAAGGCATTAAGGCCGAGACATACCCAGTGCCAAACTTTTAAACTTTTTTTCCTGATAATGCATATAATGTTTCCACTTTATATGTGACATTACTCTGTGTAATGTTTAGATATTTGATGTAATGCGAACATTATGTAGAATTCATTGTCAATTTAAAAATTGCCGTAAGAAATTGAGGCCAAAATGTACGTAGTACATAGGTTTTGCATTTTGTTCTCTCGATAAAACATACAATATTGCCACTTTACATGGGATGTTATTATGCGTAATATTATGATTTTTGTTGTAAACCATGTAAGGCAAAAATTTTGTAGAATTCATTGTCAGTATAAATAAAGCCGTAAGTATATGACTGATGACGAGGCATATCAGTACACAGCTTTTACACTTTTCTCTCGTTAAAGCATGTAATTTTGCCACTTTATATGGGATAAAGTTTGTGATACTTTGAGTTCTGATGGTAACCACTTACTTCAAAAATTTTGTACAATTCATTGATTTAAATAGATTAATTCATTTGATTCATCGATTCATTCATTTAAATAGTGTCGTAAGGATAGAACAGAACTCTTGACTCACCTTATAGTATTCCTTTTAATATGATGTCAATAATTACAAATATGATTTAAATTACTTAAGTGAACAAAATAAAATTATTTTCGATTCCTGTTAATTTAAATCTACTTTCGTTCAAAACGTAATATTAAAGCAACATCAATTAATCTGTTGTTGAGATTTTTCAGAGTTTATTCCTTTTCTTTCTTCATCGGTTTACCTTACGGAAAGTTTATTGCCTTCTTTTGCTGATATTTTTCCGTCGCCAGGCTTTAAAGAACAATAAGGAAGAAATTGAATCTACCTGCGGGTTAGACAAGATATTTGTGAAATTGAAAAAAAAGACTTCTATCTATCTCGTGGAGTCGCATTGTTTTCCCCCCATAAATTTTCATTTTAAAGAAATAGAGTCCATTGTTTACAAAAAATCAATACACTACCTTTAGAAAATGAAAAAGCGATGACAGATACCGAAAGGCATTTGATATGTTAGGTTTTATTTGTCGCATGTCAGTGGTGTATTATGTGTAATATTTTATATAAAAATAGTTTAAATAAAACCCTGCCCTGGATTTCTGGCCAGTGCCATTTTTCTCCGATATGGCGTGAGGAATACACCATATATTTATATATGCATGGAATGAAAGCGAGAGAAAGGCAGAAAGAAGCCAATGAAAGAAATTTTTAATAAACTATAAATTATTTGTGTCAAGTGGAGAACATGTGTTAGATAACCACGCTGAAAAAATATACATATAAAACGGTAACGAAAGTAATTTAATCTTTCCATTTTGTATCCAAATAATATGTATCGAAATGATATTTTGAGTGACTAGAGACTCTTGATTTTTCCTTGTTTTATTATAAAATAGCTCCAAAACTACAGCGTGGTCCAAAATTATTGAGCGCATTTCATGCTTGAATAAAAAAAAGAATAAATTGAGGTACATACATGTTTATTGTTTTCTTGGAAAGACAATTCAAAACAGTTTTACGCAACGAAATTTTAAACATTAAATAACTTCCACATAAGCTGGTGCATGGCGCGACATTTCGCAAAAAAAAAAAAAATTACTAATTGCGTCAGTCTGCAAATGGCTGCCGTACAGGAAAAAACAATATGCGTCTTGTGGTTCCATGAAAGCAAATCCAATTTAACTCATTTTGTTCTTTTTTTTAAACATGAAATGCGCTAGTGTGGTCTGAAATTGAAAATTAAAAAGAGGACAAAATGAGTTACAACTCATTCACTTTCATTGAACCACAAAACGCACATTGCTTTTTACAGCACGGCAGCCATTTGCAAACTGACGCAATAAGTAAATTTTTTTGAGAAATGTTGTCGCGCCATCTACCGGCTTATATGCAAGTTACTTGATGTTTAAAATTATGTTGTGTAAAACTGTTTTAAATAGTCTTTCCAACAGTACAATAAACATATACGTACCTCAATTTGTTCTTTTTTTATTTATTCAAGCATGAAATGCGCTCAATAATTTTGGACCACCCTGCATAATACCGTTTGCAGAAGATCGGGATACTGCTGCCTCCTTTTTATTCACACACGGCAGAGCCTCATGTACCTGGTCTAGCATTTTCTACTTCAAGGAGCATAGCAACAACTAGGAAAAGTTGAAATTTTCTAAGAAAGCACAACATAATACAACGTAGTCAGAAAAGCACAACGTAGTGTGAGAGATGTAAATCAAGCATTCATGATAATCATATTAGACATCAGTCGATAAATTAGAGTATGCCTTAAAATACGTTCTTAAGCAAGACCATTATATTTACCGAAGATTCACCACCTAATTGAGGTGTTTATTTGCCTGTCAATGAAGACAACCTCGAGAATCGTTTGTTTCTTTCAACGAGGGCACCATATAGGTAAACCAAAACCACCCCCTGGTGCAACCTGAATTTTGACTGAGCACTCCCAGGGGCGACATCTGCGGGGATCGTAACTTCTCGCACAATCTCTGATTTCATAGAACGATTAATTGGAGTAAAAGGATAATATCTCCTTCAAAATCTGAGTTTGAATAACTGAAATCTGAAGGCATTCAATCAAAAAGATATTCAAAAAAAAAGTTCGTTACAAACTAAATTTTGGAACTCAGAATATCAACTAGTAGGGAGGTAGAAAGGGCTGTCAGAATGATGAAGAAAATGATGGGCCGTCGTAAGCTTAATACATGACAAGGCAAATCAGATTTATAGAAGAACCTGGAAAGTCAAAACTACGATTAAACAATAAAAAAAATGAGAGTATTACTGCGAACGTAATATTATTGTCAGACATAGTGACAATTATCAAAGTGTGGCTGGTAGTAGATAAAGACAAAAGCAGATAAGAAAATAATGCTTCTTTATTTCAAGTTATAGATAAACTGAAATAACTATTTACATTTAAACATAATAAAATAAAGCTGTCTCAGACACGCAGTCCAGAAGACATCTCGCTCAAAACAGGCTCTACATGAGCCGGCAAAACAGAGAAAGAGAGCGAGAGCAAACAAATCGCTACAGAGTCGATGTATATACACACAATATTTGCATAAAGTATTAAAGCACAAAACGAGTTAATCCCAACTCATAATCAATTTACAATGGGGAAAAACAAATCAAAAACCTCACTAACATTTGATGAATGCAAATAACGTCATACAACAGAAACTGAGGTAATGACGTCATTTGCAAACGAATATACTAGGTTAACACGTTTGATTACCCGATCACCAGGGTGTTAAAATATCATATTTGACAACTGCCAAAATCAAAACGATGGCGTGAGGGCAATACCAAACTACGGGGAAAAATGTATATATATATATATATATATATATATATATATATAACGAGAGAGAGAGGAGGAGGTCCAAATATAGGTTAGGGTCTAAAAACGGGCTAGTTGTTGAATTATATACAAGAAGGTTCTGCCATCTAGCAGCGAGGTCATCAAACAATCCCATTTTGGTAAGGAAGAAGTTATTAAACAGATAATACATCTCTGCCGTTTGCGTATAAGGCAGTCTCCATTCTTTTTGAAAATCACATATTTTCAGACTTCGAAACTTTATCAGGTAAGTGTATTCGAATTTCTGTACATTTTAATCCTTAACTATTGCATGTTTTGTGGTTACCCCGTTACTGATAAAATAGTAAGCTACGTTTTGAGATAATTAATCAAGGGATATCTTTAACTGATAATGGCTGCCTTTCAGTAAAAGTTGAACATACTGTTGGTCAAAAAATGGGCTAGCAGAGTTGGTCGAAAAACAGACTAGCCCATATTTAGACCATTTTCTGACCTATCACATACCTTTATATATTTTTTTGGCTTTTTAGTCTAAATATAAAGTATTATTTTAACTATATATTATTTTAAATTATCTTTGGTTGTTGATATTTAATTTTCTGTAATTATTTCAATTCCGGACTCGAGGTAAGTCTTCAAAGGCATGTCAAAGGCATTGGGACGGGCATACCCTACTGGAACGGATTCACTCGGTCCTTGTGCAAATCAGCAATAAACAAAACAAAGAAGCTGATGCAAAGGTCTGTAAATGATGTAAAAGCTGTTAAAAAAACAACCTAAAAATTGGCAAACTGGAAGTGGTACAAAGATGGCTACCAGTAATCAGCCTTCCGACTCCGAGGAAAAACATAGTAAACCCATGTTTGATGATAGTGACAGCGACCTGGAATCTCCACCAGGAGATTACCCTGATGACAGCGATGCAGCTCGCATCTTTTGTAAAGAACTTTTTTTCAGCTGATACAAGAGGAGAAACGTGGGTGCAATGTTTTCAGTGTGAAATGTGAGCACACACAGAATGCGCGGGAGTAGAAAAGGTATATGTGTGCGATTTCTGCTAATAAAATTGAAAGGTAGTATTTTCCCGACTTTTGATTGTTTTTATTTATTTTTTTATATATTTTACACAAATGTTAGAGGTGGCCCATATTTAGACCACCATTTGAAAAACTACTGATTTCCCAATTTTCGCAATTAAATTTGTTATAAAAAACATAGAATGTTGTAACATTTTTTTCCCATCCAGTCTTGATCCTTACATATTTTAGGTTGCATTAACATATTAACAACTTGAAAACAATGATTATATAGCTCGCCTGACCACAAAACGAAACATGTAGCCCATATTTGGACTCTCTCTCTCTCTTTATATATATACACTGTCACAAAAAATATATGCACCCAGAAGAAATCGAGCTACTATCACGAAACTTGGCAGGAATGTAGTCTGATAAGCGATATGGAAATGAATAAAATTTCGACGCCAATAAGACAAGGGTAAGCGCGCTATGCGCATATAAGATGCGCAGCTGGGAGAGTTTAAAAGCATGATTGCTCGTGCCATAGGGTTATTCAAACAAATCGGTCGACTTGGATGGTATTGTGACTAGAGATGCCTCTGAGACGTAAGCGGTGACAATATGAACAATTGTCGGACTTTCAGAGAGGGCGTATAGTAGGGCTCGGAGAAGCATGTTTGTCAAACAGGCGTATCGGCCGCCTGTTCGAATTAACTGCCCGGTTGCAAAGATTATGGCCTGATCTTTCGCAGGAGGTCATAGGTGACCTCATTGAGTCGATGCCACGCCGTGTTTCGGCTTGTATAGGTGCCAGAGGTGGATTTACTACTTCCTGATTTGCAACCTTTTTCATTCCACATCTTCTTAATAAAACTGTCTGTTCTTCTGTATTTGTTATCATTTGCTTATATCCTCATACACTACATACATGTTAAATTTCGTGATAGTAGCTCGTTTCCTTCTGGGTGCATATATTTTTTTGTGACAGAGTGTATAAATGTAAGTAACGTTTCGATAAAATCATAAGAATTATCATAACATACAAATGAACACACAAAATTAAGGTATATAAAGATAAAAAAAAATGTAAGGAAAAAATGGTTTGCCGTGGTGTTCTAAAGGAAACTAATTAGAGCCGAAGGCTATGATTACTCCAGGAAAACAGTAATTATGGGATACATCTGGCACTTGCGGTTGATTGACCGGATTAGGAAACATATTAGATGCGTGTAAGTTTATAACCTTATCCGAAAAGTGCTTATAACACACGTAGATATGTCTATAAGCCTACATATGCATAAATAATCTTTCGATGAATAATATTTCGTTCGTTAGGCCGCGAATGTTTATTGAAAGTTCAACCAACTGTATGAGATAAGTTGGTCTAATTAAAGTTAAAGGTGGACTCCGGTGTAATTCCAAGGAGAGTTGAAATATATAACGGGTGATGCCAAATGTTTAAACGAATATGGTAATTTGTAAAATCGTTTAAAAGCCAATGTACGAATACTTTTGACGTTCGTTAAGCCGCAAAGTGATCAGTCAAATATTTCTCATAGCTGAATATCTTTATTCCAGTGAAATATGTTAAACGTGTGTGCCGTGTATTTCTCTTAGAAATTATCTCAATTTAGAATACGCAATAGCCTATTCATACTTTCATAGATGATTTAATGTTTGTATAAAGTTAATAAGAATATATATATATATATATATATATATATATATATACATGTATATACTATATACAACAGTTACTGGAAAAGGTCTTATATAATCATATGACCTGACCGACGTGTCATGGCGAATAATTTATACAGAGGCTGTTCGCACATTTTTTAGACGATTTTGGTAAGCGGTAATAAAAAATCGTTTGCTGCAAAAGAAATAATTGCAATTGTAGTATGTTTTAAAAAGTCAAAATTATTGTCTGCGGCTTGAAAGTTTTGTTTTTATTCAAAATGGTGTTTTTAACAAAGCAGTGGTTCGAAGGCTACATTTATGCTCGTTCCGAAGAGAAATTTGCCTACTCCGTTATCCAAAAACGATGTGAAAGTCATGGTTTTGTGATATCTAAAGCGTCGATAGGTAATATCGTCAACAAGAAAGGAAAAAAACGTCGAATTGGAGCCTCAAGTGGGACAAAAATTCCAAACAAGTATCCAAGGAAAAAACGGACATCTTCGACTATTGCAAAGGTACGTTGTTTAATCTTAAAAGAAAATCCCCCTAGTTAAAGGACAGTTGCAAAATCATTAAAATGCTCGGTGTCCACTGTAAACAAAATGATAAACGTTGATTTAAATCTTAAGAAAGCGAAAAAACGCAATGTGCATCGTCATCTTCCAAATCATATCGCTGAACGCAGGACACGCTGCAGAATTCTATATGTGAAACACTTATCCAAAGAAAAGTGGAAAACAATTGTCACAATAGATGAATCATGGGTGTATTTAAATGATTGCAACAAAAAAAAGAGCCATTTATTATCATAAAAGGGGAGAAAAAAATTTAAGTACATGGTTCAAAGAATCGAAAGAAAGTTTTTTAAGGGATTCATGATTGTTGCTGGTTTTTCTTATAATGGCAAGTTAAAAATAAAGAGAGTGGAAAAAAATGTCAAGATTATCTCCAAATACTATCAGGAACATATTTTATCGCCAATTTTTCTGAATGAAATACCATCGCTTTATCCACAGTGCCATCAATCTGTGAGACGCCATCAGGACAAAGCTAGCAGTCACACATCAAAATCCACTGTAAATTTCCTAAAAGAAATGGAACAAAAAATTGGTATCAAGGCCATACCCTTCACTGATATCCTTACTAAATCTCCCGATGTATCACCTATGGATTTTTGTGCTTTCGGACTTTTAAAATCTGCATTATCCAAACGTCGTCCCAAAACCCTTACAGGACTGTGGGAAGCTGTTCAGGAGGAATGGGATAGAATACCTCTTCTGACACTTCAAAAGGCATTATTATCCTGGAAATTGAGGTGTCGAAAGATAGTTCAGAATAAGGGATGTCAAATAGAACATTTAAAATACAAGAATTTTATGTAATTTAGTTTTGTGAATACAATATACATCGTCTAAAACATGTGTGAACAGCCTCTGTATATGCTCTGATTAAAATAAATAATTGCAAAGTTACTTGGACATGTTGAAATTTATTTAAATTCTTAACTTTTTCATTATTTACCTCCACATATTAAATAGTGTTATACGAAATACCCTCCAATCTATGTTAATAAGGATCAACGTTTTAAAAATTTGCTTCTTATCATCTATTTCATACATGCATTTCCATATCTTTAAAAATATAAAGGTATTGTATTAGCTTAATGTCGTGTTGCCTGTCTTAAAATTATTTATTTCTTTGGGCGAGATTCGTATATTATTTGGGTTAGTACAAATTATTTATAATTTATAGGTATTTGGGTGCGTTGTGTTTTTTTTTATTTATTTGGTTGAATACAACCCAAGGTTCTAGACATTCTGGCAAACGATCAGGTCAAATAACTTTGCTTCTAAATCCTTCCTTAGATCAACTACACAAAACAAAGATGACTGACTCCAATGTAACAAAATAAAATTGATTTATTTACAACCTTATCTATTTACAAAAAAAACTGAATTACCAAATCTTCGCACACAGTTTACACATTTTACTAATCTTTTAGCATTTTCTCCTCGATTCATATCGAATGACATGTGTTTAATTAAATCTACCACTTTTGGATTCAGGGAGCATATAATTATTAAACTAACTCATAGCCAAGAACTCCAATTCATCAAAATTATCTTTACGAAAACACTGTTCCCGCACTAATCTTTCATTTAGCTCGGTGGGGTCTGAACAAAACAAAATTTAACTTTCACTCACTCAGTTTGACGATACAGCACTGGGACTCTGGCGTCGAAGCTCTGCTTAGGCATGGGGTATCGCTTCTTCCTTCTAGGTAGTGGGTGCGCTGCGTCTCTAGGCTGTCGTGGGTATTCTTCTACTCTTTTCAAAATGATGGGGCACTCATCAGGAAAATGATGACATCGACTTCTCTTGATCCAAAGTCACGCTCAATTCCGGGAAGACTCGACCAGATCTCCAACATTAAGGCGCATCCTCGCTATAACCCCGTTTCTATTCTCTTGCTCAAAATCACTCTCAGCTCCGGGAAGACTCGTCCGGATCTCCAATATTTAAAACTGCCAATCTTTTTATCACTTTCGATGCTAAGGCACTAGGAAAGATCAACCGGTCTCCGGAAAACGAAACCTCTTTCTCGTTCTGTCGGACAACTCCCGGGAATGCTCAACCGGTCTCAGACGTTTTGAAATTCCAATCTCTTCATCCCTCTGCAATGCTAAAGCACCGGGAAAAGTCAACCGGGCCCGCACGCAGAAGAGAATCCTCGAAAAAAACTCTAAGTCTTCTATTTATTTATTTTTTTTATAACAAAGTCCACGCCTTCTCGTGACTCCTAATCCATTCAGGAAAGCTTTCAAAAATCCACCACTTAGCCTCCATTTTCATTTCTCGGATTGGATAATCCCATAACCCATGCACGTCTTAATTACGTCATACAGAGACCACCCAAAGTCCAGTCCACGTGTTTTGCGGTCTACAGGCCCAATAAATCCTTTACAATAGGGTATTTTACTTTAATGTCAAACCCTGGTGCCATCTCCTTATCTGCGTCTGGAATCATCTACCCCCTATCGCGCACCGCCGCTTTTAAATTGGCTAAGCGTACAGACTACTGTTCCGTCCTCTAATCAAAGGCGGCTTCCTAGCATTCTAACCGAAATGTGATGAAAACAGCCTTCGATCACTTTATCTCTCTAAAAATTTTAATTTTTCTTTCAAATCGAAAGCGCTTCATCACATACGCTCCCTCCTCCGAAAAAAAAAAAAACTCACCAAACACGTAAAAATATGCTCCCTTCCTCGAAAAGTTTACAAAATTCTCATGTACTACTTATATAATTCATGACACTCAATAAAACATAATCACATCAATTACAAAACTTCTTACCATCCATGTCTGAAAAAAAAAACTTGTTCACATCATAAGTCCTCATACACTATTTAGAAACACTAAAACAAAACATCAAAACACTTACTCCTGACTCCATTGACCTTCTTTGATCATGTGATCTATACCTTTAATTTAGGTAAGAGAAGACCACCAACCTATGCACTTATTAGAGTTCTGAATTCAAAAGTTCATTCTTTTAATCAAATGTTCTGAGTGAAAACATCGAAGATTTATATGAACCATGTCGACATAACCAATCACCATACAAAATCATGATTTGCAGAGTTCAGACCCAAAACACTATCACAAAGCATAACTTCTTCATCTCTCTATATATCATTTTGCACGCAATTAAACTCTATTCTAACACTATTCCTCATTATTCACAAAATTTACTTATAAACAAAAATAATTAACACATTAAAATATATCTCACAGTATATTTGCCACATTCACAACAAAATACCAAGCATATAAAAATTTGTTACATTTTCAACACACTTCCCACAATATTTTTGTACTTTTCCAAAACAAATTCATTAACTTAAATTCATATGTATGTATAAATTGAGTCTTCACAAATGACCTTCCTATCACAGTTATATTTTCTAAAAATCATAATCCAAACCCATTTTCCCCATCATTGTAAAAGAAACAAAAAAAAAGAACGCGCAAAAGAAAATAAACACCTTCAAACCACTTGCTTCCCTCAACTGCGAAAACAAAACTAAACATTGCTCTCTCCCCTTTTTCAAAAACACGCGAACCCTCGAAGTCACTCAATTCCCAAAATCCTACCGCATGCTAGATTCGCGAACCACACAAAATTATTTTCTTTCGCATTTTCCCTCGTTACCCTAGCAACACCTGACACATCGGAAGGACACCCCCTCTCGTACCTGTTCTCAGACCAGAAATTCGTTCAACTCAGTCTGGTTTTGACCCCGGGGACCCGATTTTTCGATACTCTCTGCCCCTTAAAGTAATTTGCGACAAAAAAACTTTCCTCCGTTTGCACAATAGAGCCCATAAATCTCAACCAAAAAAACACCTGATAACAGTAAACCCCAAAACTATTCTCATTTTCCAACCATCTACAACTTTCTAACCACCACGACTTATATTTATTTTTATTTTCACTTGTGCGGCTATTTAATTATTTCTTTATTTCATTTCAAAAAGTCACTAGCTTAGTCCATGCACTTCAGCATTTTAGATAAATAAATGAAATTCTGGCCAAAAATTTTCATTTATTCTCCAAAAAGGCTGTTTTAAACAATTTGCGACATTTTAAATTCAAACATCCTTACCAATTTTTATAGTTACCTCGCATACCTTATCGTAAACAACCCTTCAACACCTACCTATCGATCAAATTTACTTTCTAAATCCCCATTGTCCTTGGGGTCATTCAGCTCTGCAGCCCTGAACAACTTCCAAGTTATGAGGAATCCCTAAACCAAAACCAAACGGTTTGCTTTCAAAAAAAAAACCTCCTTTGTTCAAATTGTTAAAATTCCTCCCCAGCACAACATAGCCAGCCTGCACACAAAACAGTTCTTTCCCCGTGCACCTCTCCTGAGGGGGGGAGGGGAGGAAACGAAAAACATCTCCTTTCTCCGACCACAATTCCCCAACATACTATTTCCGTAAACAAAAGCTAACACCGCACTTTCCTAGAACAACTGCACAAAGCACCGCGTCGCGACCAACTTTTACTTTGTGTAATTCTTAAAAACAACCGCCATCTTTCTAATACCACATATCTCTACTAATTCTACGCACATGCTTCACTAAATTCATATCTAAAACTTCACTACACTGACTTATTATTCACCCCAGGGTAAACAATCGTAAATTTTATTTTCATAGCACCTAACAACTAATGCAATCCATCCATCAAAAGTTTAGTTTTTTTATACTGTGGCAATTCTGACCATTTATGCCTATAACTAACCCTCTTTTCGTTATAAACACCTCTACTCCAACAATGTATCGAAAACTCTTATTTCCCATCCTTAACTCAGCACTCCTTCAGCTATAACCTTTTTGGCAGATTAAATGCAATATAATCCACCTCACATTATTTATCGTTTATAGACTGAAACAAATCTGACTATGATTTGCGCTTTTGCTTACCGTTAACCATCTTTCATTCACAATCACCTCTACTCTAACTTTTTATCTAAACTTCCTATTTCAATTTTACCCAACTGACGATGGCTTTGCAACCCATTCGCGATACAACCTTCTTGATCTAACTCAAATAACTCCAATTTTTAAATTTTACACCTCACATTACCGATCATTCGTTTACCTATCATTACTCAATATGCAAGAATTCTCTCATTATAATATTACTTCTCCTAACATTATGCATTCAAATTCTTTATACGTAATTAAACTATGACTCACAATCCCAAACTTAAAAAACGCTAATTTCCCCCAAAATACACATATATGCACAAAATCAAAACAAAACACAATTCTATTCTCAATGTACTTGCAAAAATATTATCTGACAAATTCTATACTTAAATTGACACACGTTTCTCTCCAAAAATTTCATATCTATACCAAGTACCACTAATTACTATCGACCAACACACTTGTACTCAATTCAATAATTTCTCAACTGTTACTCAAATCTTAACTATCTATTGATTTTCTCATTTCAATAGAATTTTCAAAATCACACTTAAATATTATCTATCAACTGATATCAAACAAATTTTCTGCCATCAACTACTTTTAACTTATTCAAAATATTTTTCAAAAATACACCTCAATTCAATCTATCATCTCTACAATATCTACAATATACATAAATTTTAAACACTTCATATAAATCATAACATAAGTATTTCTTATCTATCTTTAACCAACTCAACAAACTCTTTCTAAAAACACTCTTTAATTCACTTAGTTAAAATTAAAATATTTGCATTCATATATTCACACTTCAAACAATCTTAACATAAAATCAATATTGTCACACTCTTCAAAACAAAATTACACTCAATAATAATAATTGTGGCAAATATACGAACATATTTTCAAAACACTCCCGCTCTAAAAATTCTCACGTGCTGCTCCCTTCTATACAAAATTTGTAAATACCAAAAAATTTTCTTAAAGACAAAAAAAAAACTGTAACTGTTTTTTTTTGTAACGCAAAAAATTTTTCACGATTCTAGCTTAACACAAATTATTTTTATTATCCTGGTCGGGACCATTTACCGAACAAAAAATTTATTGTGATTTCATACACTTATTCATATACCTTCAAAATTAAATATGGCAAATACACATTTAAATTTCAAACATCGCGCGCTTTCAAAATAATTTTAATACGCGGCTCCCTTCACTTTGAAAAACAAAAAAAAAAATTTTATCTCTAAAGTCCCTAACACACCATGAGACTGAGTCACGGTCACCATTTGTCGTGTTGCCTGTCTTAAAATTATTTATTTCTTTGGGCGAGATTCGTATATTATTTGGGTTAGTACAAATTATTTATAATTTATAGGTATTTGGGTGCGTTGTGTTTTTTTTTATTTATTTGGTTGAATACAACCCAAGGTTCTAGACATTCTGGCAAACGATCAGGTCAAATAACTTTGCTTCTAAATCCTTCCTTAGATCAACTACACAAAACAAAGATGACTGACTCCAATGTAACAAAATAAAATTGATTTATTTACAACCTTATCTATTTACAAAAAAAACTGAATTACCAAATCTTCGCACACAGTTTACACATTTTACTAATCTTTTAGCATTTTCTCCTCGATTCATATCGAATGACATGTGTTTAATTAAATCTACCACTTTTGGATTCAGGGAGCATATAATTATTAAACTAACTCATAGCCAAGAACTCCAATTCATCAAAATTATCTTTACGAAAACACTGTTCCCGCACTAATCTTTCATTTAGCTCGGTGGGGTCTGAACAAAACAAAATTTAACTTTCACTCACTCAGTTTGACGATACAGCACTGGGACTCTGGCGTCGAAGCTCTGCTTAGGCATGGGGTATCGCTTCTTCCTTCTAGGTAGTGGGTGCGCTGCGTCTCTAGGCTGTCGTGGGTATTCTTCTACTCTTTTCAAAATGATGGGGCACTCATCAGGAAAATGATGACATCGACTTCTCTTGATCCAAAGTCACGCTCAATTCCGGGAAGACTCGACCAGATCTCCAACATTAAGGCGCATCCTCGCTATAACCCCGTTTCTATTCTCTTGCTCAAAATCACTCTCAGCTCCGGGAAGACTCGTCCGGATCTCCAATATTTAAAACTGCCAATCTTTTTATCACTTTCGATGCCAAGGCACTAGGAAAGATCAACCGGTCTCCGGAAAACGAAACCTCTTTCTCGTTCTGTCGGACAACTCCCGGGAATGCTCAACCGGTCTCAGACGTTTTGAAATTCCAATCTCTTCATCCCTCTGCAATGCTAAAGCACCGGGAAAAGTCAACCGGGCCCGCACGCAGAAGAGAATCCTCGAAAAAAACTCTAAGTCTTCTATTTATTTATTTTTTTTATAACAAAGTCCACGCCTTCTCGTGACTCCTAATCCATTCAGGAAAGCTTTCAAAAATCCACCACTTAGCCTCCATTTTCATTTCTCGGATTGGATAATCCCATAACCCATGCACGTCTTAATTACGTCATACAGAGACCACCCAAAGTCCAGTCCACGTGTTTTGCGGTCTACAGGCCCAATAAATCCTTTACAATAGGGTATTTTACTTTAATGTCAAACCCTGGTGCCATCTCCTTATCTGCGTCTGGAATCATCTACCCCCTATCGCGCACCGCCGCTTTTAAATTGGCTAAGCGTACAGACTACTGTTCCGTCCTCTAATCAAAGGCGGCTTCCTAGCATTCTAACCGAAATGTGATGAAAACAGCCTTCGATCACTTTATCTCTCTAAAAATTTTAATTTTTCTTTCAAATCGAAAGCGCTTCATCACACTTAATATCTAGACTTTCATTTACCTTTCGAGATATTTATTATTTCAGTATAACAGTGTACTGCTTTCCAATGTTATACTGAAAAGATGCTTTTCTGGTAGCAACTCGATACAAAGGCATAAGGAGGAAATGAAAGAGGTATCAAGGATAAATTTATTCGTGATTATGAACGCAGACCATTCAGTTAGCATTTACATACATAAAAAATACATAAATATGGATTTTTATCAATGAATAATTAGTAAAACGTATTTGAAAATACATAAACTTAGATTCATTTGTAATAATTACAAGATAAGAAGAACTTTTTATGTACCATGTTTTAAAATTTTCTGTTGAATCATATAAACTTGACAATTCTATGTATCAATAAATGACTTTTTAAAAATGTTTTTGATGAATTATCCCATCAACTTGAAAGAAAATGAAGTTAATTGGAAGTTCACTTGCGTTTAACTTTTCGTTCCCGTCCCCGGTCAATAGATGGCTGCACCAGTCTACAAAACAAAATTAATTGAAAATAACTGAAAATTAATTTAATTCTGGTTAAAGATGGCTAAAAGTATTAAAAAAAGCATTGTCATCGTGTTTTGGGCTATTATAAAAGTTTCAAATGTCTAGCTAGTCGGGAAGATAGTTAAAAATCGATTTCAAGGTTTGTACATGACAAACACACACACAAACACACAAACACACAAACACACAAGAAAGCAAGTTAATAAAAACATGGTAAATAAAAACTATATCTATGCGTGCCTACTTACGGGTGAATTTAAATCTAAGATATTGTATTCCTACACTGGGTAAAGAAAAGGCTGCATCAGGTTTTAATAAGGCTGCCTGTTTCCGGGTATGATGTTTTTGGGTAGTGGGTTTACCTGTTTTGTGTACCTCAATTCATAAATTACGCCGGCCTCACCCTAAGGTAATAAGACATTTGCAAATCGAAGACCGGTCTTCACGACAGCAAGCCTGCCCCCACCCCCACCCCGGCTGAATGCGACCGCATCAATTTCAAATTTGGACCAGGTCCCACTCGGGAATTTCTTCCCAAGCGAGCAACCACCTCACTGTCTTCCACTGCATCTCATGACAACCTTTATTTCAAAATCATCATGCAAATAATACAATAATATCCATATTATTACAAAGCGTATTTGCGATTATCGCATCCGTGATGACAGAGCTCCGGGGGGTCTGTTTGCGGATTTTCGTTAGAGGTATTATTTCGTTGACTCATAGTACAGTAACTTTCGGCGTATGTGACGCTCACGAGCTGTGTGCAAGACCGATATAGAGTATTACGTAGATTATTGTGATTATTATTGTAGTTATTATTGTATGTATTATCTTTGCATGAATATGATATATGTTTATTATTAATAGAGGGAATGTTGTGAAGGATAAATCGAAGGGATTCAGTGTGGTGGACACTCTGGGGTCGCCCAGGGCAAAATTTTGAGAATTTTGAGATCTTACCAGCTCGAGAGATAGGGTCTGGTTGATCAAGTCTCTGAGCCAGCGGGTCCTACTCCAGGAAAATGCTGTCGAGGCAGTGAGTCGTCAGTAATGTCCGAGTGCCAATAGGCGGGGCGGAGGAAGTTTAGTGAATTATTACAAAGCGCTGCATTAATTTTACTTATATCTACAAAAAAATTCTATTTATAAATAATAAAAACATGCGTATGCAATACACTTTCACTTTTGTATAAACACAATTCCATATCAATACATAATACAAATATATACATCACTTCTAAGCCAGTTGCAACTAGCAGCCTCAAAATATATTTTTGTAGCTCAAGTAGATCATCTTACCCTTCTGCAGAAGGTCGTTCTCACAAAACAACTCTGCGAACGGACTACAAAAACACGATCGGGGCGCACGGAGGAAATGTGCATATGACAGAGGCAAGACACCAATCACTGATGACAACACAGATCGGACAAAGGAAAACTTTTTTTGGATTACACATTTTCCACATGAGTGACATCATCCTGTTTTTGTTGGCCGTTTGAAGAGCTGTGCCTTTGTGCGTGCATAACACGTCCTTTGTGCGTGCCTTTGTGCGGGCCTTTTGTGCGTGCATAACACGTCCGTTTTTTGTGATACACGTGCCGTTTCAACGCTATTTAGGGTTTCGCATGTGCTGAGCATATTGCGACGGGAAAAAGTGAGCGTTGCCGTTCGAAAATTTCGAGTTTCTGTACCTATAACCGTAACCATGAGTGCCACATTGTTTCCGTTCACAGAATCCCGAGATCATACCTCTGAATAACTATATCTGAAATCTCATCTCGATCGGTTGAAAGGAACAGCCACTAAAGGTCCATATATCGACAAAATTTTTTTTATGACAACCCTGTATATAAAATTTTTATTTGTCTAAAAGGTAAATAATACACACATTTTATGATAGCACCTACACCTCCCACATAACATATTTCCATCCTCAAATTTTTTAACGTCTCGGTTACCTTCCTACATCCTAAATATGTCGACACAGATAAATATGTTTCGGCTCGAAGTCTATTGTAGAAGTATGCTATGCATACCGAGCAGGAATTTTTCTTTTAACAATCGTTTCAAAATTTACAAGGCTATATTTCCCTGTAGGTGGATAAAAATTGTCACGGTCTTATAAATTCAAGAAAATTCTTCAAGTGTTACTTAGCAGCAACAGTTTCTTTTTACCTACCTATCTATTGGATATGTGTTGGGTTCTGTGTTTCCTTTCTCAGCTCTTCATAAAAAATAGTCAGTAAAAAATAATAGTTATAAAATGGTCAGACCTACACATACATATTTTAAGAGTGTCACCCATAAATCTCTTGAATACATGAATATCAATACAAGTTTGAGTGTATTTGCAGTAGAGATAAAACTGTTGTGTTTGTACATAAGCATATAAAAGTAGAGTTTTTAAGTGCTTATCACAATTAGTCTCTTGAATAAATGACAATTACAATATGAAAGAAACGAGACGTAATAAACAAATATATCTGAAATATGTAGATTTTTTTCCAAATTTATTTTAAAAACTCTACGAAACCTTCAAAAGCCATGAGTATTTACACCAATTGTGTTATATTATTATTATTAGGCAACTTTAGCAAAAACATCAAAGATATTTATTCCCAACTGTCATCTCTTAATTTCTCAAACACTTAAGACATATTCACGTCAGCAAGGATGATTAATGGTTACTGAGATGCATTAAAGGAAACTCGTTTGAAATTGATTAATGACTTCTTCAGTATCCTTTTATTTTGCCTTTTATTACCACTTAAAATGAGTGATGGGCGTTCATATCGTGCTTCGTAAAAGAAACAAACATTTTACAAGAAAAATTACGCGACATTTTAGCGGTTCAAAATGTTTTGGATGCAAAAGAACACATGCTTTTAACTTTTTTATTCAATATCCTATGCTTTAACACTTGTTAGTTTTTATACTTTTTTTTCAGTCATCGAATTTCTAGCGAGCTGCTGTACATAAAAAAAATAATTAAATTAATTAAATTTGCATAGTGAAATTTATAATTAGTTGCGTGTAACTAAAATTAAAGTAATTTATCAAATGCATATTTATAATTAACTGTATAAAATTAGATTTAAAATGAATTATTAATTGCAATATTTATGATTTCTGTCACGTACTTTCACAGAGGCATATATGTTTAACTAAAATATTCTTAATTATCGAAATTTAGAGAAAGGCAGCACATTATTTAACTGTTGCTTTTTTTCTTCAATAAATTTTATCTGTGTTGTACACTGCATTCAGATTCAGATAGAAACCTCCATAAGTGTGTTTTTTAAAGGAAGGTGCATAGGCGTAGAGTCGGGGGAAGGGACAAAGGGGGCACGTGACTACTCCCCCAACTTAACTTGAAATAAATTAAAATGTTAATACAAGTTCAGTTAAAATCAGAAAACTTTAAAGAAAGTTGATTTTCTTCCGCCTTTTCAAACTGCGAAACTGAACATTCCGATTATGTCTTTAGCCTTAACAAAATTTTTAAAACTGATATGATCCATTACAAAAGTTCAATGCTATAACCTTTTCTCATTTTATTTATATTATAACTATTTTTCTCATTGCATAACTTTTGAATACTACTCAAACATCAATTCCATTGTTATTCAATTTCAAAAACTCGTAATATTTCATATTTTAAGGACCTACCGGTAGTTAATGCACTGAGGAGGGCCCTAACTGAATTCGATTTGTGCTCCCCCAAAAGTTAGAAGCACGCTACGCCTATGGGAAGTTGTATGAGTATATATATATATATATATATATATATATATATATATATATATATATATATATATATATATATATGTATGTATGAATACAATATCTACCAATAAGTATTTGGGCACCTTTTATAGAAAAGAAAAACAAAATTTAATCATATACAATAGTTGGTAAAGCCACCACGAGAGAGGTAATTACAACCTCAACCCTCCGGGACATACTTTCCACGAATCCTTGTATGACGGCTAGTGGCTTGGAGAAGACACGTAAGTTCCTTCACCGATTTTGGACGGTTGTGGCACCTGTTAATTCGGCAATCCAACGCGGTCTCTATCCGCCAGTTTCGTAAGTCTGTCTACTCGGGGCACATTCCGACAATCACCGCTCACCTTCTACTTCTGAATCACATAGACCATTGTCGATTTTGAGTAATTCAGCTCGCTAGATATGTTCCTTGGATCAGTCGTTTCTATGATACCCATTACGCCATTCTCAAAATCAGATAAATCTGTACTTCGGGGCATCTTGTATGTGACTAATGACAATGTTGTTTCCTACACGATATATAACGGCGGAGGGCGTGACGTATATCAGGACCGCAGATATCGTCATTTGCATGGTAGTCCAAATAGTTATTTGTATATATATATATATATATATATATATATATATATATATATATATATATATATAAATATATATATAAAGAGAGAGAAAGAAAGAAAGAAATATAGATAGATAGATACAGATATAGATATATAGATGAAGATATTTACAGAAAAAGACATCTTACTGCAGTTTGATATTTGCTTCGGATCATCTATATCAACATCAAGGACATTGCTCGGCGGAGTATGATGAATTGGGTTTTCAAAAACATGTTGAAGTTTGTCTGAACTGTTCGTTAACTAATTGAAAGTCAGCATATTCTTAACTGTCTTAAATCTAGGTATTGTTATGTCTTTTGGGAGGATTTAAGTAAGCTGGCATACGTTTCCAAAATAATACTTTGTTATCCACATTAAAAATCTGCTCTGCTTCCCTTCTTCCATAATTTGTTCATCCAGACTATCAACAACATTTCGAGCTTTCCCTCACCTGACCTCGCTGGTTCTCCAGTCACTGAATCTTCCTTTGAATCACTTAAAACAGCTACAGTGTCTGTATAATCTGAATCGCAATTACTACTACACTTTATTCTTCTCCTACGCACTCCTTCAAAGTCTGAAATTAACTCAAAGCCTTTGTCCATTTTTGTAATCGATCTCGCATCCAAATACGTAATTATTTCTTCTTATCGGGAATGAGTCTGGTCTTTTGCTTACATATTATTGTCGCTCGGATGGTTGCCGAGCCATTAACAGCGTCACGAATGTACTGTATGTTCTTTGAAATCATAAACACATTAGAGGGAGATAAAATGAGATCAGGTGCTATCGCATTCACTTTTTTCCCCATCTTCAAACTGCTTAAACACATTCATCGTGTTGAGATTCATAGATTTTTTCCCCTTCTTACCACTTTTAGTATAGGGCAAAGACAATTTCCCTTTTGTAGATATCTTGTGTGTATGTGGGGGGTGTACAAATATACTACGCACAGCATTATAACATGATAAGTCCTCATCTGCTGTTCGTATCTATTTTGCTGCTGGACATCAGAACTGCCACCTCTCTTTTCGTACTTTGCAAGTTCAGTTGCCCCAAGCCGATTAAGAAGTGCTAAGTAATCTGTAAAGCTGTCAAGCAAAAAACACTCGATATTTGCATTTGATTTCATTACCTGACCTTTTTAAAAAACCTTTTTTCGTCGCACTCGTAGAGTCGATCAGTTGTAATTCGCATATGTCGTAAGTTGAAGTATATCCATAGAGGATAAGAAAAATATCAGAGGAAAATTCCTTACAGGTTAGCATGGGGAGTAAACTTATTAACAAGGTCGATGGATGCACAACCAAAATGTTTATATATATATATATATATATATATATATATATATATATATATATATATATATATAATATAAGACATAGTTGAAAGAGAGAAACCAGTATGAGGACTAAAACAACTTGCAGCCAGGAACTAAAAACAGGAAAAGATAAGAATGAAAGAGGTTTCTGACAGCATCTCTTCATCAGCGGTGTCGATACTGTCTAAAATCCAATGGATTGTTTCCGATAAGTATGTTCTAAACAATAAACATACTTAGACACCGTACAATCCATGAGAAACTGTAGAATTGAATAAAGAGTTACTTATCCATAGAACATCAAGCCTGGTGCTAGACAGAGTGGAAGTTAAGAATCGGTAACCGCAAGATGACTGACGTCGCAAAACTTGCAACGAAGGAGCAAATGGAAACACAGAAACTGACCTACTATGAAGACTGTGTTTTAGGACAATTAGACCTAAATTAAATTAGTTGTTTATTATTATTACTAAGAGTAATTCATTTCAATTTTGTTTTTATTTTATTTTAACTTAACGTGTTAATTTTATTTATTTATTTTATTTTTAGTAGTCATTTACTCCAATTAATCTTATTTTTTATGATTTTCTTATTAATTGCAACAGAACAAACTATTCACTTGGAATTATGCACTTGGAAAGACTATGGGGGTAATAATTGCATGTTAGCACAGCTATCAAGTTTAAAATATGCTTTTTCCTATTGTATTTAGAACAAAGCCTATTTATACGTACTAACTGATTTACAATAATGTTATTAAAACAGATTTATGTAAACAGGTTAGGTAATTTTTAAACTTAACAATATTAAAATCATAGTCTGTTCTTTTGTCGTATAAGCCAAAAGTAAAATTGCTATGTGAATTTAATTTAATGTTAATATCTAAAAAGTTTACATTAATATTATTTTGGCTACTTTTTATTAGTTCCAGATTAGGAGGGTAAAAATTTCAGTCTATTATTTATACTTTTATTAATTACTATTATATCATCTATATATCTAAATATATTGTAATTGCTATTATCTATATTATTAATTTCAAAATAATGTAAGTATAAATTGACTAGCATACTTGAAGAAGTTTCCACCTTGTGGTACACCTTTGATCTGTAAGTATATACTATTATTATGTAGTATATAATTATGTTTAGTTACAAAATCTAGGAGATTATTGAAACGATTAAGATTGATTTCGTTGCTTAAGTATTGAATATTATTTTGTACTAACGTTATAATTATTCTATATAAATCATTTATATTGATATTATTGAATAAATCTTTAAAATATGTTACTATTGTTTTACAATTATCTAATGTTTGTAGTTTTCTAATCAGACTAAAGCTATTATCAATTATACCACAAACACCAGAAGTTATTGTTTTATAGATAAATTTAAGATAATTTAATAATATTACACTTGCTTTAGTAGCATAAGTGTTGTGTCCACAGGTTACTGCTCTAAAAGCAATAGGTGTTTTATGATATATATATATATATATATATATATATATATATATTGAAAGCGAATATTATCATAAACTGAATTTTAAATTAAATACCCTATTTGCTCTTTCATGACGTTAAATGCTATTTTTTGGAACAGTTTCTTGAACGGACGGTTCACAGTCTATGAAAAATGTACAGATGGAATATTAGAAAATGAAACACTTGTAAGTAATTGTAATGTGCAGCCTGAAAAGAAGGAAAAATGATTTTTGTTTACCTTCCCACGACAACATTATTTGATTGTTCTGTTTTCTGAACAATTATACGTTTGAATGATATCTAAAAAATAAATGGTCAACACACAGAAATTGCTAAAAGTTCCTGTATTCGATAAGCATAAAACATTTTACTATAAAAGTACTACAGACGATGAAACCAGTGTCAGCCAGATGCTGATTATATTGCATAAAAAGATATGAAAAATAGTTATTCATATATGTTTCGTTATGCAAATTAAGGTTGTATCACACCACGTCACAAACATTTAGTTGTTCCATGAAGCATTTTTTTTTTATAGGAACCAGTTTCCGTGTAGAGAGAGTTGCCAATTTAAGCAGTGAAAAAATTGAGCTGTTTTTTAAAATTGAGCAGCTTATAAGATTTAACAGAAAAAAGGAATTGTGAATCTTATACAAGTTTCGCGTAGTATAAGATATTATCCTCAAAAACAAATTTCAGGGTGACGACAGTTTGCTTTTTAAAGGTACAATATAGTTTAAAAGACTTTAACTATTTTAAACTGATGAAAAAAAATCTTAGGAGGTCTTTCAACAATTGCCTCGCAAAAATGTTAAAAAAAAACAGAATTTAAAGATATTAAAAAAAAGGATAGAGCAATTTTTTTTAAACGAGAAAAAAAATTAGGATTGTTTCTGAAAGTGTATTATTTTTATAAAAAATATTATTACAGGATTAATTTTAAAATTTAGAAAATATTATGTAAATTGATTACATAATATTGATTGGATACATAATACATTGATTACATAACATTGATTTTGAAGTTAATAGAATGAAGAATTTTAACGTACAATTAAAGAAAATATTTTAGAAAAGAATAAATATATTCTTAATTTTTATGTAATTTTAATGCGCTTAATTTCGATGATTGATTCTTTAGATATAATAAAACTGAGACGATATACGTTTCACAAAATTGGAAGGTTTAGTCTACATTTTATGGTATTTATGGTAAATGTAAAACATTTTGCATCATATCTTTTTACTATTGCTGAACCTAATTTTCATTCAATTACTCAGAAATCTATGTGATTATTTAAATAATTTTTCTAAGTTCTACACGTGTAATTTTAACGAGATCGAGCATTCAAAGAAAAACTATTAATTGCCAAATCATTTTAGATTTACATCATCGCCGATAGATGGCAGAACATATTCTGCTTGAAATAGGAACTTGTTGAATGAATATCAACATTCAGGTAATCCAATGTCTCGTAATTTTCATATAAATAAATAGAGTAATTTAACCAAAAATTGCGATATTAGGAATTGCATGCAAGTCGGTATTAACATCTCTTATTAAATAAAATCCAAATTTGTTAATATATATTTCATTGTTAAATATACACAATAGAAAGCATTCTAAAGAGAGTTTTGAAAAAAAAAATAAAATAAATACAGCATATAAAACAATGGGTGGTAAATTGTTATATATCGACTCGCATTTTATATTAAAAACTGTCGTATTAAAAGTTTTTAAAATGAAATATACAGATCTGCATTTTAATTTTATGTTGACACACTGACGCATATATATATATATTTATTTATTTATTTATAAAAATATCGTAAGGGATATTTTTAAGGACAAAATAATGTAGAAGAAAATATTCAAATTAAATCTAATAGGACATAATAAAGATTGGGGAACATAAAATATTTATTGTATTTTAATGTTTTTGGATGATGTGCAATCGTCTGCCGCATTAGCAAGAAAAAAAATTGTCTATTTAGTTGTTATGCATGTGACGATAAATTTACTTAAAGTACCAGAAAAAGAAATCACGTGATCAGCATTTAATAAATTAAATTCTAAAAGTAATCTTTAAAAATTCACCAAAAATCAGAAAATGGAGATAAAGATTCGAAAAAGATCTCAGTTTAAAGGAATTTTTATGATATTTCTCGTGATATAAATTTTATAACTCTCAAACTATTATATAATAATTTGAGGGTCATAAAATTATTTATATATATATATATATATATATATATATATATATATATATATATATATATATATTTATATATACACACGGATGTCAGTGTTCCTACGTTCAAGGACAGACGCTTCTTTCTTATTTTGAACACTGATTTCATGCTAATTTCTGTTTGTTTTGCAATTTCTTAAAGCCTATTAAGAACTGCTAACTAAACTTAATCCTGAATTATAAGGGAAACAACCTTTTTGAGTCACAAAAATAAGGGGCTAGGAATAAGAATAAGAATAGAGGAAGTGAACTAGATAAAAGTGTATGAAGCTATATAAATTAGTGGCAACAAGTCTGTCTCTAACGCGTTCGGATTCTTAGAGGTAAGATAATGTTATGATCATAAAATAAGACAAAACTACTTGCCAATTTTTCACATGAAATCGACAATTGTTTAAGGACAGGATGAAGTTCCAGGGTACGACTCTTCAGCTTACTGATTCTACCACATATCTCGGTTGTGTATTTGTCATGAAAATTCTCTTATCGTTTACCAAAAGTTAATAAGACTATTCATTAGGTTTTTCAGACAATTTATTAGATTATTGGAAAAGTAATAATGACAATGCAGCTCGAAATCTAACCATAGAAAGGTTTCATTCAGTCTATAAGAAATATTAACAATCTATTGGATATATATTTCCGTTCATATTCCACCATTTGCCCATTAGATTTCCTGAATATTAACATTAATTTCAATCTGGAGCTTCCTGTAAACAAAACATAAATGAGTCCAGGACAAATCCGATCCTTTACTCTTGAAACCCTTGCTACTCGCTTCCCATCAGACGAATGGTTATACGTCTGTACCAACAGTTTAATTTTGAATAGACCTCAAGGTACTGGAGCTAAAGTTCACCGTGATTTATTCAGCTTTTATTTCCGAATAGGACTGCATACTACTCATTTTGATGGGGGAGTACAGACCATCTTCATAGCTCCAGAACAGCTTGCCATTCGCCTCCCTTCTTTTAAGAAAGCTGACTTTCGTTCGACTCAAATTCAGCCCTGCAAGCTTTATCAAACATTATTGTCCAGAACTGCTACCATATTCAGGAGTGTTGGGTGCTTATACGGGATTTAATACACCAGATCTCCTTTCAGAGGATCCCTGCTCATTGTGGCTTACGTGGAAATCAGATACCGAAACATCTAGCCAACAAGGCTGCAGAGGTTTTACATAAACCGACAGGCCCTTAAGTTACCATTCCTCAAAGCTTTTTATCAAAACGACCTGCTTTTTAAACAGAAGTCTAAGGAAATCTAGAGAAAAGTCTGGGGCTACTCTATGTAAATATTTTTCTTTTGTCCCTAACCCACCGTATTTTGCTGCGGTCGCATGTTTACTAATTTTGACCGGGCACATCTTTTCTGAATTGATCTGACTGATTTGCCAGACTGCGTCTTGTGCCATTCGGATCCGCCTATGACTGCATTACATCTTGACGTTTTCCGTGCACTTTAGAATTTTACGTCCCATGTATAGAAATATTGGAGAGCCCGTGGTCTAATTGCCTAGTAGCCAAATGACCGGTCTTCGTAAAATAAATAAATTAAAATAAAATTTTGGCTAAAAATTATGATTTATAACTTTTTTCAAAATTAAACATTTAATGAAGTAAAATATTAATTGTCTCATTGAATAAGTTATAGATTCTTTAGACCAATCAACCTGTACCTCTCTTAAGATTTCACAAGCAATGTGTTAGACTTCATATTTTTTATATGATATTTCAAAACTATTTTGGTCTTTACATAATCAACCAAATCAGTAATAACCACACAAATATCGTCATTTTTACAAATGAGGATTTACAGTTATTCTTCTAAAATTGTTTAATAATGTTTCTAAAATGTATAATGTTTTGAACTGGATTCATTATACCGTTTTTTTTTTAAATTGATCAAACGTGCAAGGAAAGAATCTTTTCACAAGCAATTCTTGCAAGATACCAAAAAAGTGGTATATTTTTCCATGACTCAGGACATTCATATATGTGTTTATATATATTCATGAAAATCACAATGAAAACCGGGAAAAGAACAAAACTAAAGTATACAAAAGGAAATCTTACTTTGAAAGGAACGCGAGAGGAATAAAAACTGTATTTCATTTCCTGGAAAAGCTTTTAACCTTTTTAGGGCCTTGCATGAGAATAGGATCATTTCTTGCATGTGTGGGGATAGCTTTCAACTACATTAATGATTTCCACTTCAGTATATACAATGCCTAAAAGCTCCAGGCTTGTTTCTAGTTATAGTCAAAATAAATTATTAATGCCGTAAGATGAAAATATTTTTCTTCAAATTATATCTGTAGGTTTGTCAGAAAAATATTTTTTGACAGAGATATTAAAAATGGCTTAATGAAGCATTTTCAGAGAGCACTACACTTTTATTACGGTTTATATCAGTGGACATTGATTTGCCAAAATTAACATATCTGGTCTCCAAAATCTATCGTACAAAAGGCTAAAAACCTTTTCGATAGTTCTGGAGAGGGTTTCTTGAACATTTTAACGTAGGATTACGTTCCTCCATAATGGTCTTCCGGAAGGAAAATTTCATACGCTAAAACTATCCGTCCATCCGTCTTCGCGAGTTAAAATTTTGGCAGCGCGCCAAAACCAGTCTGTCGCTTGGATAAGTTAAACAGAAAAGTACCAATATGCGTCAAATTTTTGACATACATATACATATATATATATATATACGTACATATATATATATACACTCAAGAGCCAAAACATTATGACCACCCCTACATTTTGCAATTAATTCGCCTGGATGACGTGGAAGGCACGTGATCAGGGGAAAGTGGTATTTAACTGCTGCTGGAGAGTATGAAGAATCATTCTTTCACTGACTTCTGTGTGTGATGGGAAAGGCTGCGGATCTAAGCGACTTTGATAGAGGGCAGATTGTAATGGCTCGAAGGCTCGGAACAAGTATTTCCGAAACTGCACGACTCATGGGTTGTTCGCGACCTACAGTTGTTAGTACTTATTCAAAGTGGATGAATGACGGTGAAACCAGCAGTAGACGACATGGTGTTGGACGTCCACACGCTATAAAAGAAAAAGGTCGTCGGAGACTGTCTCGCATGGTGAAGCAAAACCGGAGCCAGACAGTGGCTCAGCTGACAGCCCAATACAATGCAGGGCCAAGTAGAATAGTATCGCAGCACACTGTTTAGCGGACACTGTTGGATATGGGGCTACGCAGCAAACGTCCCACTCGTGTGCCTTTGCTGACCAAGCGTCATCGCCAACTACGCCTTCGCTGGGCCCGGGAACATCGCGACTGGTCCATGGATCAGTGGGAGAGAGTTGTCTGGTCAGATGAATCACGGTTTGTCATTCATCACGCCGATGGCCGTGTCAGGATACGCCGTCTTCCAGGCGAACTGTTGCTCCCTCAATGTACAGTAGGTCAGACACAGGCCGGTGGTGGCGGTATTATGCTTTGGGGGACGTTCTATTGGGAGTCTCTGGGACCCGTGGTTGTGGTAGAGCAGACCATGAATGCTACAGGGTATCTGAACATCATTGCGGACCAGTTGCACCCTTACATGGTCTCTGTTTTTCCAGCTGGAAATGGAATGTTCCAACAGGATAACGGCCCGTGTCACAAGGCTAAAATTGTGTTGGAGTGGTTCCAGGAACATGATGCTGAATTCCAGTTAATGTCCTGGCCGCCTAACTCACCGGATCTCAATCCGATAGAACACATTTGGGATGTCATGGGACGGCAGCTCAGAGTTCAAAGACCACCAATTTGCAATATCTCGGATTTGCTTGACCGTTGCTTAAACATCTGGTACAATCTGTCTCCAGCCATCTACCAAGGACTTGTGGCATCTATGCCAAGGCGGGTTGAAGCTGTGTTGCGCGACAAAGGTGGGCCAACTCGTTATTGACAGGTGGTCATAATGTTTTGGCTCTTGAGTGTATATATAGGTACATATATACATTAAAAGAAATGAGCAACGATAAGCAATCCTACGTTAATAACCCGCGGTATTTTCGTTAGAAGAGACTACCTGATTTTTTTTTAAAGCTCGAAGTATATCAGAGGTAATTGCATTTAAAATGACAATTTTTCAAGCTTCAACGTTTATCTTATAGGATCCTATTTACTCTACGCTTCCCTTTCAGAGGTACTGAGATAATATATCATGTCCTAGCAACACATTAAAATAATCGTGAGCAATAGAAGTGATCGGGAATCATTCGAGTCTTTACCACTGAACATTTCACGTAGCAATCAGGAGCATTTAAGTCCTGACTTTACAGTTAAAATTTATTACGGTTAAAAAAATTTTATATGATAGTCGAGTTTTAATATGATATGACTATCATATTAAAACTCGACACTAATTTTTAACGTTACCCACTGCACTCACAGAAAAGACCAGCGTAGTTTAAGTCATTGTTCATTAATTATATGCCTATCCTTTTTATAAAAATATACAGCATAATCTAATCAATCTTACTGCTCTTCCAACACCAAGAGACATTGGGATATACTACAAAAATATTTTAATCTCCTAAGTTCCTTTCTTTATGTTGGCAGCATTTAGGACGGTGGAACAGTTTTACGTAACAAATTGTTGGCATAGAAACAGATAAAAACAAGGAGTGGCAGTGACTGTGAAATTAGACTTGTGTTTCACGAGAGTGTCCACTTTATTAGCCTAAACACGTCTTAACGCTATTCTTGACATGCACACCCAATCAAACGATTTTATCAAACGATCGTGTCTGTATTGGCATGCTGTTTAGCAGATATCATACATCTAACTCCCGTAGATATACTGATTCCATGCTCTGTATCGCTGGTAAGAACTTGCGTTGCACAGATATAAAAGTTATCTGTTCCTACATTAGTTCATTTCTATTTCTCTCTAAATTCCATTATATTCTATATTGCACTGCTTTCAATAATCTGAAACATATCTCGAAAGACACTTAATTACATTTCTTTCTTGATTGAGCATAGTATGTCTGTCAACGTACCCCAAACAAATTTAATTTGTTTTTCACCGAATAATGCCAAGGTTATAATATCATGCCAAGGTTGTCTTACAAAAATACTTTGTTATAAGCCTAGAATATTATAGTATTGCGCACCCCATAATATGATATTATATTTACCTCAATTCTGACATTTCTCGGAAAAAGAAAGCCCGGATTCCGAACTTTCGGCTTTCCCGAGACATAGCGATTTAATGTGCCAGTATTCTTTAGATATGCAGCGATTTCTGACATTCCTCCGCGATCTGTTGTGTCATTTTCCTTATCTTTCAGAGGAATATGTCTACCAAAAAGAAACAATACCATTCTATACCACAAGGACACAACAGAGATAGGGAGAATATGATATTACTTATGAAAGGAGAGTGTTATTCTAATGTTTCCCATTTTATTCACTTCCTTTCAAACCTGTCACTATTCTAAAATATGTTATAAACCTTTCGGGAATAACACAGTTACCATACAATTGAAAGGATGTAACCACCAAACATCAATATACATCACAAAAACTTGAAATTAAAATTTTGTTTTGCTTCATCCTTTTATTCATAGTAGAAACAAAATCTTATATGCATTTCAATGGGAAAAATGTTTATGGTGCATCAATGTCATGGAATTAATAATTTTTTTTCAAATATAAGTCATTTGAAGTTGGGCTAATGTTTCGGTTGTATTTTACCGATTTTCTTGCAAGCTGAGCATCAATGAGTGTATTATAATATGAACGCATGCTAAACAATAAAAATATTAGGTTATCTCATAAATAATGTGGTATTATGACGGTATTAGACAATACAAAACAAAAAAGCATTATTTATGGGATGACCAATACATTAATCCGAGTAAATTTATCAACGAGTGTATTATAATATGAACGTATGCCAAACAAATAAAATAATAGCTTATCCCATAAATAAGGCGGTATTATGACGGTATTATACAATACCAAAAAACACATTATTTATTGGTTACCCAATACATTAAATTTACACGTGTAAATTTATGAATGACTATTATAATATGAACGTATGTGAAACAATAAAAATATTGGGTTATGCCATAAATGATGAGGTACTGTAAAGGTATTAGATAATACCAAAAACCGTACTATTTATGAGATGAGCCAATTCATTCAGTTTATCCGAGTGCATTTATCAATGAGTGTATTATAATATGGACGTATGTGAAGCAATAAAAATATTGGGTATTATGACAGTATTAAGACGATACAAAAATATTATTCATGGGATGACCCAAATACATTTAATTTATCTGAGTTGTGAAAAAGAAACTTTTATTCATATTAGAAAATCCTATATTCATTTCGGTGAAAAAAAGTCTTTATTTTTCTTGATAGACATTAGATTTAATTTTTTTATTAAACATCATCGTCATGGTGTTAATAAACCTAGAGTTGTTTTATAAATAGAATTTTTTTGAAATAGGGCTAATGTTCTGTTTGTATTTTAACTTATTTACATCCAATTTGAGCGTGAATGTGTGTATTATAAAACGAACGTACATGAAACACATTCAAAACATTAAATTTATCAGTGTTTAATAAAAATACAAAATAATCTCTTGCAATGCTTAAATCAATGCTTAAAATCAATCAATGCTTAAAATATACTTCATTAATAAATCTAAAGCAGGTTAAATAGTACATAAATAATTTAATTATGAATATAGCATTGAAAATAGAGAGGCGAGTGAAACTGTATATTTACTCAATTGGCCGTTATGCTTACGTTATAATCGGTCCAAAGTTTTACAAACGATAACCCGTCGTTTCTAAACGCAGCAATCTCAAATCTAACGTATTTTTGAATGTTAGATATATTTCCTACCCCCATGTCCTGAAATCATGTACATACCCAAACAAAAAATACAAAAAAAAATCTAAAACAATACCTGTTTCTGGTACATACAGATGCAACACGATTCCAAAAAATTAAGTAATCAGTCACTGTCATGAACAGGAATTTTCATTTTCCGATAGTTCTTTGTCCGAGCTCATTTAATTTTATTCAACACTCACCTTTTCTCTATTGTACTCGATACTTCTTTCTTGCGTGAATCCTAATTTTCCTACAATATTTTTACTTGAATAAAATAAGCCCGCGTTTTTTAAGTAACTGTTTTCTTTTGATTTTTTATAACTAAGATGAAATTTTATTATTATCCTATTCTGAAATATCTGTTCAAAATAAAATCCACTTTGTTTAAACCGGGAAACATGGTTTAATACAATCCTGGAAACCACTGTAACAAATATCTTTAAGCTTTAAAGGCATGACGTTAATAAAACATTTTTACCAATTCTAGCTATCTATAGAAAACTTCCTATTTATGGTTTTAAGGTTATAAAAGACATATTTTTAATAAAATGAGAGTTTTAAATTGTAGAAAATGTATTCAGGGACACTACCACGTTTTATTTAATTTTTTTTCTCGTGTGGTCTTGTCTCAAATGAAGTCACGTCTAGCAGGCAAGTAGGTGTAAGAAAAACTACATCAAAAACTACAAGTCATTTCTATCTTATTTTTAAACTCGTACACCTCCAGCTTATTTCTGCTGCCAACAGAGGGCATTACAAATCAGACTTCAGCAGTCATTTCTCAGCTCTCATTAGACTTTATGGCTCTGTATCCAAAAATGAACAAGAATGGAGTTGGACCACTATTCAAATAAGGCGGTAGACCCATTGTTGGACCATTTTTTCTTCAATATTTAAAAAAAAGATAATTTATTAAAATTTTTAATTTTTTTGTAGTTTGTAAAATAAGCACATCTTACAGCTTAACCATGTATAAGGAAATTTGAAAAATATTAATTAATAGCTTCTATATAAAGCTCAGCAGGACATCAAGTGACTGGGCCAACCTGCCCCATCGAACGGGGCAAGTGGACCCTCTAAGTTGATTTGATTTTCGGATAACTAACGGAAAGAAAAAGATACATAAAATATCAAATGAAATTTTAATATGGTATATTAAAAACACAAAGGATAAAAAAAGATATTTTGTCCAAATTTCCAACTGCCTTCATCGATCTTTCTCATCATCACAATGAATGCAAACATAAAATCCCGTGTCTCCAGGGACACATGATTCATGTTCCCAACGATTGCACCTGGTTCATTGAATACAGTCTTCTCGTGATTTATTGACAAATTTATTGACTTTTATAGGCTTATGAATGTAGAAAACAGAGTCTTGGACTGCGGGGCATCTTGGGTCACTGGGCCAACATGCCCCTAATTAAATGGGCCAACTTGCCCCACATAGCCATTTTGGCTTTTGATCGTTGTATCAAATATTCTGTTTATATTTTTTCCAAATAAGTAGGTAGAAAATTAGCTCTGAACAACGATCTTTTAGATTCCTATTCACTAAGTGAAACTATAATGTAGAAACAAATCAGGAACGATTATTTATAAGTGCAAAAAAAATCGTTTGATTGCTTCTTTGCTGCTGACGCTGTTATGGGTGAAAGAAAACGTGCTAAGACACACGTTGCTTAGCTAGTAACGCAATGTACCGGATAGTTTGAAAAATATCGCAGATGGGCCAACGTGCCCCTATGGCCAACATGCCCAGGCTTACCCTATATATCCCATGGCGGAAATTAAAACATCCTATATATCCTTATTCTTTATAAATAAAAATCTAAGAATTTTTAGATACAGATTAGGCTAACAGATTTTTTTTAAATTATAAAGAACAAATCTACAGAAATATTAACAATGAGAAGATTTTAAAAGTTGAAATCCTTCCTTTATAAAGTTATATATTGGAAAAAGCATCAAACTCATTATCAGTTACATTGTAGTGAAAGACTTCAGAGAATAAACCTAATTTTGATTGTGATGGCAATCCCTATGAATAACGAAACTTTTGTTTGAGGCTAAGGACGTCCTTAAAACCGTCCTTTGGTCAAACGGGAAAAATATACTTACAAAGATAACGAAATCCATGGATAATTTAATTAATGTTGTAATTTACATTTTCTCGTGTAAGTCATGAAAGCGGTTGCTAATTATACTTAATTTTGTGGTGAAAGTGTCCCTTTCTTCTTTGGTTTATCACTAAAGTTTTTTAAGACTCTATTTTATGTTAATTCTATTACATTTTACAGTAGAGTCTTTACAGTATTTTTCTTGCAATGCATGATGAACCTTCTTTCGAGCTCTTAAAAAAAGGAGTTATTCAGACTCGTAGAAGAAATCTTACAAACATTCGTGGGAGTCAGAACAGTGCAAGCTTCGTGGCTTATTTAGATTCCTCTGAGACTGGTAAAAGTTCAAGTAAAATTAAAAGGTGTTGCTGTGTGTCTCTGGTTAAGGGTGAATAATTTAATGCTGGTGTTTCTTTTAAGACAGGAACAACAGGGCAATTACTTTCAATTTGTACTTGTGACGGTAGCCGGGTAAATGAATGCTATAACTTCAAATCTAATTCCCTTTAATTTAGAAAGAAATTACGACTAGAGGAAATGAATTTTTTAGGAATCCTAGATGTTTAGATTCAAAGAATGAGAGTACATTATTTCTCTTTGTTTGCAGTCGGAGGAGAATTCTTGAATAATACTAAAACAATACCTTTTTCTAAAAGCCACCATATTTAATTTGAGGATTATTTTTAATTTCTGTATTTGCTGCTTAATAATTTTTCATTATAAAAATGTACTCCACATATAGATAGTTTATATTCCTTTCGAATATTAAATATTATTTCTAATTTTATACGAATAAGTCTCATGATTTCTCTCTTTCTATCTATCTATCTATCTATCTATCTATCTATCTATATATATATATATATATATATATATATATATTACTAATTATACTTAATTATACTTAATATTGCTAATTATACTATTCACCTTCTATGTTTGTAAATATGCACACGGAAAAAAATGCGGGTAAGAATTCGAAAGTTCCAGATTTGCAGACTAATTTCCTGTGGGTTGAAAGTAAAGGCGTCCGTGTACCCACCGGATGCGTCACTAAACGCAATCCGAAAACGAGATGAATTTCCTGTTTGTGGGTTCATGAGATTTTGTCTCATCCCAACTCGTGCCAAGGGAGTGATTTTTTGGAAAAGGGGGTTAAGACTTGTACTTTCAGGTGGTAATAAAGGAATGGCGGTCATCAACGAAATGGAGTGCCGCACGTGTGGCAGTACACGTAAGTAAATTTTTAATCGTTTGAACATTTTTTTTTAAATGCGGAGGCACTTGTCGCGAAGACATTCACCTATAATTCACCGCAGTTTTGCTGGCCATTTTATTATGGGGGCTCCATATAGGCAGACCTCGTTTGAACATTAAAATCTTTGTATAATGCATCATATAAATCTGAATTATACGAACAATGATCAGCTATCGCTATAAACATGTGTTATATATAATATTTAGTAAAATTTTGAAAAGAAACATCATGACAAAGAAACAAACTTGACGTAAATATCATTCGAGTATAGAGAAATGCAAAATAAGCGAAATAATTTTTTTTTTAAATGCTCTTTTCGCGAAATATAAGCTAATGCATTTTATGCATTAAATAACTTAGGGTACCTGAATACATGTTTTACAGATTATAAGTTATTGAATTTAACATGTAAAAGATTTTCAAAATAGCTTAAGACAGCCAAAAGATTCCTTTCAACCCGTTTCGATGCATAATGCCTTTAACTTTTTTTTACATACATTTTACATTTTAGGGACCACTTAGTTAAATGGGAGCAATTATTTTAATTTATGTTCTATACCACTAAATAGTATTTAATTTTAATGATGGTAATATAGTACTTTCTATTTAACGTTAATCGTTAATTCTGAACTAACCAAAGAAATCCATTTTGAACTAACCAAAGAAATCCATTGTAATGATCATGAGTTTACGGTTATCTATGATTATGATACTCATAGAATATGATACTCATGGTTTCAAGTTACTCGAGAAAGCGATGAGGTCACCGAAACCGCTATACAAGTTAATCGGTTTTTTTTGGCACCCTACTGGCAAAAAGTAGCACTAGAGACGACATTAAGTCATTCTTAAAGGTCTATTACTCCAAAATACTTCTTCCCAGAAATCCGGAAATATAACAATGACATTAATTTAGAATTAATCGTCAAAGCTGTGACGTCAGATTCTCGAAATTACCGATTTTTTCGCTTCCGATCGATGAAATACGGAGCTTTCGCGACTATACCACATGCGACGGGTGTCACTTGGATACTCGAACTTGCGAGATTTTTAAAATCCCGAGGAGAACTGGTTGATACGGTCTCCGTGATATCACCGTATGACGTCATATCGCGGAAGACTTCATGAAAGTCCTTCCTAAAGCCTTTTTTAGTCCTAGAGAACCATGCTCTGGCAAACAAATCCCAAAACCGAATACAGAAATGCAGGTTTCAAGTTACTCGGCAAAGCGATGACATCATCGAAACCGCTGTTTATCAATTCTTTGGCACCGTATTGGCAAATTGTAGCACTAGAGACGAAGCTGAAAATACAGCGTTGATAGGGAAATCCGCATTTCCTCCTCGGTTAATCTCTTTCCTGACCGCTCAGTTTTTTCCCCGCCAGACGGCAGTGTAATTTTCAGGCGATTAATCGTGAGGTAAACTGAGCTGCAGTTACTGAGCAGTTTTATGCAAATATGTTTGTAGTATATATATAAAGGCTGTTTGGCCGAAAGTGAATCGGCTCTCGCGTACTTGATGTTTCGTTTGTAGTATGCTTTTATGATTTAAGTTTCTTGAAGGATTTTTAATAAACATTTGTTTTAAGTAAAAGCTGAATGTTATAATTCTTTTAAAGGGCTATTGTTCTTCCACTACTCTGCTAAACATGTTTAAATTTTCGAAACGGAATATTAAGCGTTGTTGCCTATTCTCTATTATCTTGTACGCGGTGACGTCCAATTATTGAAATAACCAATTTTCCGGCTTCCTATCGAAGAAATACGTAGCTATCAAATTTCTCCAACGTGCCCCTCAAGCGTCGGGTTTCGCACAGTTCCCCGCAAAAATACTCGACTTACGAGATTTTTAAAATCCCGAGTAGAACGGGGCAATACAGACTCCGCCGCAATCTGCTCAATCTCGCTGTATGATGTCCTACCGCGGATGACTTCAAGAAAGTCGTTCCTTGAGAACTATGCTCTGCCAAATCAATCCCAAAAACGTACACAGGGATGCAGGTTTCAAGTTATTCTGGCACATCAGTGTAAGTTAAAATGTCTTATAACATCGGAAATAAAGAAAAGAAAATACATACCTTTTTTATTGTATTCGGAATAATTTTTTGTGAATTATTTTCAGTGTAAAAATTTTTCTCTAATCGAAGTTTTCTCCAATATAACAGGATCTGAGGAATGACAATAATTCTGAAAGCTGTAATACTATAAAGTGTTGTACTCCGTAAATTTGACTAATGATGTCAGTCAAGTAATTGGAGAAATGTCACTCACGAAATAATTATTAACTCAGTATTCAATTTAACGTTTCGATTGAATTTAGCAAAACGATTTATTTACTCACACACACTTCACTCCTCAGTGACAGGCATCTCTTGGATAATTCGAATGAGATAACTTCGCAGACGTCAAAACACAAGTTTTGATTTATTTTTAACAGTGTGGAGAGACGTGGAGTTTGGAGAGTTATTCGAGGGTTAATTGCATTTTCATGTTTTCGCTAATATTAGAAGATAATGGGAATATCTCTTAAGCTACGCGATCCTTTTTCTAGTAGATTTACTTTATAGAGAGGATTGGATTAATCGTGAAACTGCTACTGAATAAAGTGTTAAGTTTGAAATATGCGTGCCATTATTTATTGAAACGTCCCAAATGGAAATATTTAATCGATCTGTAAGTTAACTTTTATTCTAAATAACCAAATACAAGTAATTTTGAGTGATTTTTTTATTTTATGCGATTGATGTGTGTTTAGAAAAATAAATCCTTTCAAAGTTTTTGTAGTTCTGATGCTATGAAAATACGCATTAGTAATGTAGACAGTTAAAGATTGAATATTGCTAAAATGTTAAGGGATACTATGGAATTTTAAAGTGCTAAACAACAACACTCTCAAATATAAGAATTTATTTTACCAAATATAAGAATTTATTTTAATTAGCACTCAAAATATTATTTATCGAGAAAAAAAAATTGGACACCAAATCTAAAATATCGAATTAACATTTCTCAATAATATTTGAGATTTGTCCACTAAGACAATCGTATATAATATTCTCCACGCCTGATGGCGTGTTATATCTGATGGCCTAAACTAGTCACCACACTTAATAATTTTTTTGATAAAAGGGAATATTTTAAGAGATTATGTAATCTTATTAGAAAGTTCTAAAAACATACGATGAAGAAATTATACGTACTTTATATTTCTCTTTTCTTTTTGACGTTTCAATGTCTTTCTATGCAGTGAGAGATCCAGATTAGTAAATTAAAATAACTGGCAAAGGAATATGTAATATTTTTTTTAAATTCTGAACTGTGTAATGAAAGGAAAATCCTATTAGTAGAATGATTTATTTTAAGTAGTTTAAAAGAACTGTAATATTCAATGACTGGCGAAAATTGGGTTTTAAAGCCTGTAATATATAAATAAGCATTACTTACTTCTGTGGAAATGAACACCGATATCCATTGTTACGTATCATACTACATTATTTGATTAAAGACAATTTTTATATTCCCTTTTAAGCGAGGTAAATGTTTTGATAGCTCAGGTTTCATGAAAATGCTAATTTGTTTGATCGTATTGAACTCTTATGTGCTAATATTGATCAGCAAACGCAGGTGTACTTAATTTGCAAAGCAATAAGCCCATCCATCTTCAAATATCATTAGCGCCCTTTACACGTACATTCTTTCGCGAGTGCTTGGAGCGTACGGGATTGCGCGACGGAAAACTTCTCTAGGAAGTCAGACTTCCTAGAGAAGTCACTCACTTGACCATCAAATAACATACAAAGTATTAACCATCATACCAACCATGGAATATTAAGTTTTTGTAAAGGAGATATTTTTTACAATTGCTTATGGGAGCAAATATCATAGATTTTATGAATGGTATCATACATACACCATCTTTTTTTGTTCTTTACCTTTTTTTTAAATAAATGGGCTTTATGAATAAGTCACGTTTGTTTTATTTTTGAACCTTTATTTTCCGTAGCTGGCATTATGCTTGACGGTAGGCAGACTTTAAAAACAGGACGACTTATAATGCAGTAATAATAGGAATCGCTGAGAAAAATTAAATGTTACACACACACACACACGCGCGCGCACACACACACACACACACACACACACACACACACATATATATATATATATATATATATATATATATATATGTGTGTGTATGTATGTATATATATATATATATATATATATATATATATATATATATGTGTGTGTGTGTGACTACATTTAATACGTTAACTTCTTTAATAACAATTTAAAACAATACTCATTGAATTCTATGATAAAATTCGGTGATGATTGACTAATCCATGACAAAATCCATCTCCTGATTGATGTATAATTCCCTTAATATTTCATAAAATAATGAACCAAGTTTCGTGAAATATTTGAATTCTGTAACCAACATTACATTTCTCCATAGTGAACCTCAATGCATTGAATTAAAGTTTGCTAGATATCGAAGCGAAACTCAGTTTCAAACAAACCACACAACTGAGATTAGAAATGTACCAAATTAGTTATTCAAGGAAGTTTTAAGTCTTCGATCATGAAAGATTAATCTTTTTCTAAGCTTTATTAATGGATAGAATTTCATCCTGTTATAAGGAATATGTTTCCATAATTTATCTTTTTTACAGCATAAATGGGGAAAACACGTTTTATGAAGAGAACAATACTACTTTAGATTTGAGGTTATTTCCTTTAGCAAGTTTTAATACTTTGCATAGACGTCGCTTATCTCTCTGGAATATACAAGCGTTATAAATGATTTTGCTGCTGGAGGCTAAAAGATGAGATCTGGAAATCTTTGAATTTGAAATCCTGAAATTTTGAAGAACCTTTGATGTAAATATACAGAAATATTTTGAACTTCAATAAGATTCTTTGCAATTTCACTTTAAATAACTAGAATCATATCATACGCTTTATGTTCTATTTACCTAAAAGCATTATTACTGATTTGTTAGAGTGCATATTTTCAGCAATAAAATAATATTATTTCTTTAAATGCATCACTGTTAGTTAAAAAAATTAATTATACAGCGTTTCTAATTAAACTCGAGAACATGTATGTAGATAAATTGAACAAACTTGAGTCAAATGAGATTTGCTAGTCAAATAAGCTCTATAAATGTAGCCTTATTTGAATACAGGGCCAACTCCATTCTTGCTCATTTTGAGATGTAGAGCCTTAAAGTCTAATGAGTGCTGAGAAATGACTGCTGAAGTCTGATTTGTAATGCCCTCTGTTTGCAGCAGAAATAAGCTGGAGGTATACCAGTTTAAAATAAGATAGAAATGACTTGTATGAACCTGAAAGTGAGGCTAACTCCATTTTTTTTAAGTCGAGTTGTCCCACTATTCAAATAAGGCCTTCAAATATAAGTACCTAAACGATACGCGAGTCAATGAAAATTTAGATACACTTGGAGTACTATCTCAGCTGATTACAAACATATGGCGATGAATACACAAATCTCTTTCGAAAACATCCTCAGTGTGGTGAATTAAAAAGCATATAAGGAATTTGAACATACCACGATATTCGATGTTACATTTACAGCAATATGTTTGCAAATTTAGCTTACTCTGTGCTCTTGTCACTATATACTTACTCTTAATGTTCATTCAAAACATAAACTCATACAGACTATATGTAACAACTGAACAAACTGGTAAACCGATTATAAAGGGAACCTCAAATTTCAGAAGAGGAAAGTACTTAAATATCACTCTCTCCACGCTAAATGTTCGTATCGACATCCATGCATGTGCATTTAATATTGGCGTTCAAGTTATCACACGATGCACACAGAGAACTCCTTACTATGAATCTTTCTGAATGAGCCATGCGCAGCACAAAAATTACCAGGATGAGGGTCAAAATGAGTTAGACAGGCATCAATGAGCCAAGGCAAACCATTCGCAAAGGCAACGCATACGTATAGCTGGCGTGATGAACCTACCCAAGTAATACACATTATTGACCCAAATGCAAAGTTTCATTACATAGTTGGGGAACCGTTGTCAGAAATTAAAGAAAAGAATATGGACCAACTGCAAAATGTTTATGCTAGGTCAACAATTATGAAATGTTGTTGTCCCAACTGCAAATGAGAGTTGAATTGCTTTCCCTTACTTTTAGGGAAACTAAAAGCCAACCGTTGGGTGAACTGCGATGGCAACCATTGTTTCAACATAAGCCCATCGGCCAAATCCAACTGTGGGCCAACTATGCTAAATACAGCTGCCCAACAATTTCCCGACGGTCTTGTGTTACTTGGGTAGCTACACCATTACTCTGTTTAATGGACAAGTCAGAGTGTGGGTAAAAGGAAAGAATTCAAACCGAGTTTGCGGTGAAGTGTAAGAAAAGGAGGCAAAATAATATGAAACTGATTATACAGGGTGGCCCAACAGTCACTAAACTATTATAAAATATAATAACTTCTTTATAGTATATTTAAAAAATATTTTGTTTCAGACTATTCAGCTGTAATCCTTGGAAAACAATGAAGAAATTCACGAGAGACCAAAGAGTAAAAATAATCTAATTTTACATAGAAAATAAACGAGGAATTGTGCTAACTAAAAAAGAGCTGACATTCGATATTTTGGGGGTCATAAAATCTCCTTCAAAACAAGCGATACTCAACTCATTCTGGCTGACAAGAACAGGGTGTCTGGGAATCATTTCCAGAATCTTCAATGTAGATGAGACTGGTTTAAGTGTGGTTCAGTCCAACGTTTCCCAAGTCATCGGGTTGAAGAGAAAACGACAGATGGGAGCTCTGACTACAGCTGAACGTGGATCTCTGGTAACTGTGGTTTGCTGCATGAGTGCTGGGGGAACATATTTTCCACCAATGATGATATTTCCTCGCAAAATCTTAACGGATCAGTTTATGAGTGGAGCCCCATCCAGAGCAATTGGAAGAGCTCATCCCTTTGGGTGGATACAAGCTCATATGTTTACAGAGATGGCCCAGACCAGCAAGAACATCGTGCATCTTCTGTGAAGGTGCATTCAAAGATGACACATGATGAGAACTTTGAATTCGTTGTGGGATGAGTCTACACTGGATACATTCTGTGTGCACCGGAAGCGAAGTTGAGTTTTATATTTGCGACTTTTGACACCATAAATTTTTTTTTTATATAGATAATATTTCATGATCCAGCTGTTTAATAATATATTTTCTTCCTTTCCCTTTTTCATTTGAAAACTTTTCTCTTTATTGTTTCCAGCTGTTTAATAAATAGATAAATGATTTTTTTGGTAAAAAAGGTGGGGCATATTACCCTCCACTTTGGGTCACCTGCAAGTTTTGACTTTTTTCACGTGTGTGATTGTATACATCTTAAAATTCGATTTAATGGCAAATCCATTTAAGGATGTTTAGATGATGAGTTATGGAAGAGGTTAGAGACCCAAAATATATAAAAATCGGTCTTTAGTATGGCCACAGTGATCCAAAAACAAAAGGGGGGGTCCATAATCCCACCTTCTCCTCTCTCTCTCTCTCTCTCTCTCTCTCTATATATATATATATATATATATATATATATATATATATATATATATATATATCTGTGGCTTGGTACTAAGACAGTTTTCTCCAAGATGATTTTTTTTACTTATGTCTCTTTAAAAAATATTATTTTCAATCTAAAAAGTACCCAAGTCTGTACAATGGTTAAAAAAACATTTTTAAAGCATCGGACAGACTTCGGTACTTCTTACACTGACTAGAATATATTTCAAGAGACGTAAGAAAACAAAATCATCTTGACGAAAACTGACTTAGGCACTTCTTGTACCAAGCCACAGATATATATATATATTTAATATTAATTGTATATTTAGGGTGTTAAAATGACAATAAGAAATATAATGAATTATTACACAACTATTCTAAATGAGTAGCATCGGACATATAACACGCTGATTAATTTACTCACAGAATTTATGGGAAAATTAAGTTTCATAGGGGCAACTACTGTCGAAGATTTGAGTTTATTTTCTTTTTACACCTTCATACATTACATAGGTATCTTACATGACATATATCAGAAGCTTTAAAAATTCCTCAAAAGCTAAAACATTTTTATACGTTACTTTTCGGAAGAATGAAATATTCTTCCCCATGTATTCACTATGCACAAAATATTCATGTTTCGGAGGCTCCGTATCTTATTTATTCCATGCAATGTGTGCATTGAATTTTGAAGGAGAGTTTGATAGCTGCAAGAAAAATAAATAACGAAACTCGGATGCTGTATCTATGAATTTATTATGTTAGGTTACACAATATTACTTGATTTTACTTTCAATTGCTTTGAAATGTTTGACTAAAATTTATTTAATTATGGGCATTATTTTCAATTTTGTATAAGGGGAAATGAAAGTGAGGTTTTCTAGGTTCATTTAATAAGTATAAAATATGGGTACGATATCATATGCATTCCTTGTTTTCATTCAAGTAGGAGGGAGAGTATTCCTCTAAATTTTATGGGCTATAGATAAGATGTGCGCTATGTATATATAATATAAATTAAAATATATTACGGCCTGTTACAGCGTTAATGTCTTTCGAGAACGATGCAGATCGAGTCTGGAAATTCTTATACCACCAGTAAAGTGCCACCAGGATTGCCTATATATAGGGGGGGGGAAGTCTCTTCTAGATATAATTGCTTTCTGTTGGCTTAGAATTTCAGATATTGCAATTTATGTACTGGATAGTAATATAGTTTTTTTCTAAATTAAAGTTAAAGTATTTTAAATTGATTTGGGAAAGATCATTATGTTTGAGTTCGTACTATCGTATGCTATTGTTCTATTACAACTGTCAATTATATAGTAAGAGTTCTCCAATAATAATTTCATTGCATAGCCTGGAGAGCTCGTGTTGTTGTGAAGAGGATTTTATGGGATTTTGCTTATAATATTTTCATTTTGTACCTAAAAAGTTAAGCATTAAGAGCATATATTTTAAAACGGATTACTTGGTCAACAACTTACAGCAAGTTTAGATTATCGAGCGATTAAATAAATCTTATATTCAAGCGAATAACCAAGACTAAAATTCCATTCTAAATATTAGGATATGTGACCATTGCACGAATAATGTTAAACATATGGAGCTGTGTTAAAAATTAAAATGTATCAATCAAAAGTCTCCCAATATTATAAAAATATTTCGTTAAATCCTCATCCATATATGTGAGGGGGAATCGTAGTTATTATCACGGAATTATTGTTATCATCTCAACTCTCTATCAAAAGCTGAAGCAAGGTCTACATAACGTACCCTAGCCAATGATATATATTTCCTCCAATTTTGGAAGTAATGATGTACTTGTAGGTTCCTGAAGATTATATTGCTATGGCGGATCAATTTTAAGATATCGTATTTCATATTTCTATGAAATAAATTTAGTTCCTTGAATTATGAAAGGTATGAAAGTCTTCTGACAAGAAGCTTCTGGTTCTGCTTCATTCTTAGTGAATGTATTTTCATACACTTTATAGTATTGGATTGAAAAGTAAAAATCGAGCGCCCTCTTTCTTTGCTACGACGACATTCCTTTACTGCGGGAAATAGCTTCTCTTCTCTCGCTTCACAATAAGGACACCTGTGCAAAAAAAACCTACGTTGATATGGGTTTCAAGAAAACAGTATTGGTCATAACAATAAATACATCAGAACACCCATGCCGACAACATTCACAAAACGGGTTTGCTTACAATTGAATGCATTCAGGCAAATTAGCACAGATATTCTTTCTCTGGGAAAAGTGGGCAAACACTGAAAAATTCCAACAGAAATCCAAAAGAATGTCTAAAGAATCTGCAAATCCTGGGCCGCGCCCTCTGTTGTAAGTAAAACTGACAAGCTTCGAACAAATGGCGAAGGAGAACGACCCAAAAATTCGGCTGTCGTCAGCGGTTATAAGGTAAGAGTTGCCAGAAAAAGTGTATCTCAGCATAAACGACAATAAAAAATAAAACTTGGCAAAAAAGACTTGCCAAAAATAAACTTGCCAACACCTCATACACCTAGTAATTCCGACATATGGGCCGGAAGTACTGGCCTCGCCAAGACAGTAGCAAGTCCCCCAAAGTCCTACCCACAACTGGAGTCCGTCAAGAAAATTAATAGCAGCCAGGTGGACAAGACGGCAGAAGGTGTCCGAGAAAGATTGCCGAGAGACCGGCAGGTGACAGAGGCGATTTATGGTCATCTCTCAATGCGACAAAGACAACTGAATATAGTTTGAGGAATCGGGACCTCACCGTATGGGCTGGAAGGGGGACCACAAAGGCTAAATAAAATCTGACATAAATTAACATTACTACTGTATTAAATACTGTACAACTGTCAAAAATTAGATTTATGAGGTCCTAAAAATGTTGTAGTAAGTATGAACTTCCATTTTCAGTATGATTAGAAAGGGGATATATATATATATATATATATACTGAAGTGCCACTGAGTTAGGGGTAGCAAAGCCTATGCAAATTGTGTAGCGCTGCGCATCATGTATGCGCAAGTGAGGGCGCTGTGGTAACTGCATGTATACTGTGGTTGTTCTGAATTAGTTGTTGGAATTGCCAGTAAGGGTAAACTGTCTGATTTAGACGCTTTCGATCGCGGACAAATCGTACGTTCGCGACGCATGGGCCATTAAATTTCCGAAATCATCAGACAGCTAGGATTTTCAAGGTCGACAGTGTCAAGAGTATACCAAGAATACGTGGATGGTGGAAAAAACTAGCGATCGGACAAACTGCAAAGGACAATTAGCCTTGACAGTGCGTGGAGAGAGACGGCTCAGGCGTATTGTACGTAGCCAGCGAAGCCAAACATTAGCTCAAATTACCACCCAGTTTAATGACGGTGCCAGTCGTACAGTCAGTAAACGGACTGTGTAACGCTCGCTTCACCGTATGGGTTTCGGGAGACGTCGACCTATGAGAGTACCATTGCTCTATACTCGCCATCGGGCTGCACGTCTTGCCTGGGCAAAAGAGCACAGAGACTGGAGTGTAGAGGACTGGAAACGAGTAGCATGGAGTGATGAGTCTCGATTCCGACTACTTAACTCCGACGGAAGGCTGAGAATATGGCGTCAGGCTCATGAAGCCATGGATCCTGCATGCCTGGCTGGAACTGTACAAAGGCATGGTGGCTCAATCATGGTCTGGGGTGTTTTTTCGTGGCATAGTTTGAGATCTTTGGTGTGTGTACCAACCTCCCTCAATGCAATTCGGTACGTAGAGTTGTTGGATGATCACCTCCATCAGTTTATGGTGTTCTGTTATCCGCACGGTAATGGAGTTTTCCAGCAAGACAACTGTACCTCTCACAAGTCCCGGTTAGCTACTGGCTGGTTGGATGAGCATTCCTCTGACTTCTCTGTTATGAATTGGTCACCTAAAAGCCCAGACTTAAATCCTATTGCGCATCTTTGGGATGTTTTGGAACAAGGCGTGAAAGGCCATCACACAGTACCAAAGAACTTTACTGAATTATGGACAGCTTTAGCCAATATTTGGCAAGCCATTCCCGTGGAACGTTTCCAGAAACTTGTTGAATCTATGCCTCGTCGTGTGGCAGCCGTTATCAAGCCCAGACGAGGCCCAACTCCTTACTAGGTAGGTATCCCTAATTCAGTGGTACTTCAGTGTATGTATATATATATATATATATATATATATATATATGTATATATACACTCGCCAAAAGTGAAATTGCACCACCATGAAGGAAAGCGCATAGCGATGTGAAAATAACAGGTTCGGTAGATGTCAGAGACATATGCAAATGATTAAATGCGCGAGCGCATCTGGTCACATGATACCCAGTTTCTGGCTATAAAAGCCAGTAGCTGGCTATCTCTGTATATGCTATCAATATGCTATCAATAATTGTAGATTGTTGCAACGGAAATTGAAGAAGGGTAGAAAATGTCTCGGAGACATCAGCGAGCTGAATACCAGCAGTTATCGTCTGAAGAACGAGAAAGTATTCTTGCATTCAGCGATGTGTGGCACGATGGACGCAGGACCATCTGAGAACACGTTACAAGGCACAGGATCATTGAACTGTACATAAGATCTCACTGATAGACAAATTCTTCGAATGTTTCTTGGGGACCCTATAGCCACGGCAAGTTATAGTCAATCCTACCTACCATTATCAGATGGGGTATCTGTCTCCTGCCAAACTATCCGCAACAGGTTGCATGAGGCAGGGATGCGCGCGTGGCGGCTAGTTACTGGGTTCCTTTAACTACTCGACACAGGGCTGACCGTCTGGCTTTGGTTTGACGAACGAATGAAATCGGGTATTGTTTTCAGAGGAATCTCGAGTTAGTTTATGGAGGAATGGCGGTCGTGGACATGTGTGGCAGCTTCCCGGAGAACGTTACTTGCTAGCCCATTTCGTTGAACGTCACACCGGCCCCACACCGGGCTTCATGTTTTGGGGTGGCCTCAAGTTTGGACAGCGGACAACGCTTGTGAACATTTCTGGCAGTTTGACATCGACCCGGTACGTAAGACAAGTTGTTATTCCTGTGATTCGTCCACTTGTGCAGGCCGCCCCCGGCACATTATTCCAGCAGGACAATGCCCGGCCTTATGTCGCATGAACAGCCATAATGGAATTAAGGCTGTTCATTCGACAGCCTTAATGGCCGTCAGCCTCACCCGATCTCTCTCCCATTGACCGTGTGTTGGCTGCCATTGGACTTGCGGTACACAGGGTACCACAACCGCATGCCGTAGAAGATCTGAGAGCTGCAGTGGACTCGGCTTGGCAAAGAATATCCCAGGAGACCATTAATAGCATCATAGACAGTATGCCTCACCGTTTAGAGGCCTGTATAGCTGTCCGTGGTGGACACATTAGATACTGAATAAACAGTTATTCATATATTTGCTTGTTTCTTTTATCATCTGCATATGTGTCTTAACTCTACCGATCGTCTTATTTTCTCATCGTTACGCGCATTCCTTCATGGTGTTGTAATTTCACTTTTTACGAGTGTATATACATATATACACACACACATTTATATATATATATATATATATATATATATATATATATATATATATATATATATATATATATATATATATATATATATATATATATATATATATATATATACAATAAACAAAATAATTTCCCAAATAACTTAAAATTTAGGAATTTGATATCAGAAAATCAATTAATTGATTTCTAAAATATTCACAGGCCGTGTGTGTGTATATGAGTATGTTAAATGTTTCTAGTTGTTTTTCAATCAAAAGGCAGATGTAACTGACACTAGAAAGTAAACTCGGAAGCACAGTGTTCTGACCTATATTTTATTATATTTACTTTCATATAATTTTACTGTCATGCATACAAAATACACAAAAAGTATGGCAATGTAGGAAAAAAATAGACATTTAGACGGAAAAAATAGGACAAAAAATATCTATATTTTCAAGCTAGCTCGAGATAAAGTAAAGAAGCATTTTTTTCCTCTTTTTGTGTATGTAATGATATATTTGCTACAACTAAACAGTTTTTATCTAGCTGTAGGTGGTAGATATTTTTTTTTCTTCCCGGGAGAAATATTTCAGAATAACTGTAAGTTTCTTTTTTTGCGGAGTGCATGAAAAGCATATAATCATAGCCTGTGAATATTTTAGAAATCAAATAATGGAATTTCTGATATCAAATTCCTGAATTTTAAGATATTTGGAAAATTATTTTGTTTATTTATTCTGCCCAATTTAATGCTTTAAAAAACATCTAACCTTTTTTATACTTTAGGAGATTTTTCAATTTTATAAAGTCAGTTTGGATCATGACACATACTTATAATAATCTGGAGGATATTCAAAAGTGTATAATTTTTTTAAATATAAAATAGTAGAATATTATTTTGTTTCTCATACCCGCCATAAATGATTTGCATCACTAAAAATTTAAATATCGATAAATACAGTCATGCGACGCTTTGCGATAAAAAAAATGCATATTTCGTAAAACATCTATTGTAAAATCCCCTCCTTTTGAATCAAACCTTTGTTGTGACACTAAAGCAGTTAAAATCTTAACTAATTTAGTAATTTCCCAACATTTTTCAGATTCAGTGTTAAGAAACAATCCAGGGAAGTCTATTTATTACTATAGATAGGGATACGTAGTTTTCGTATTTTCGAAATAGATGTGAATAAACGCGAAATTTGCCGATATGAGCTAATGAATGCAAAAATTACTTTTTACTCTTTTTCGCCGAAAACTCGGTTATAAAAGTCTTTTTAAACAAAATTAAGTAATAATAGTAATAATTTATTAACATAACTGCTTAACTAAGACCCTCCACGGTCTTTAACTGAGAAATATCATTGTTTTTCGGATTTGCTCCGAATTTCACCCGGGCAGTTTGTCCGTACCATAAAAATCTAACCTATAATTCTAACTGTAAAAATCAACCATCAAGTTTTGTGGAATAATTTTAGTAGATTAAAGAACTTCTCTTGAGGGCCAAGGTCAAGGGTATTTTGGGGGAAAAAACAGAAAGCATTTTGACTAATGACAATAGTGAAATCGATCAAAAGCTCAATTTTATGCTGAAGACAGTATCAGAGAGCAGTTTAAACAAATTGACTCTACACATTACGACATCCAACGCAACAAACGAAGTCTACCAGCACAGTGGCTGATTGTTTTGTCCATCTGTTGATGCTACCACGCCCACATCATCTTTGAACACAAATATATTATTGGAAAGCTTCTCTAAACTACCATTTTTTAAAGAACAACCACGCGACGATTACAGAAATTTTCACAGAAAACTATTTACAGCAGTCAACTAAGAGACTTCTGTTGATGTTATATAGAATTTAATTGCAACGAAATCCTGTTACCTTCACTTTGCAAACACAGCCATACAAAACCTCTATGGTCCCGTTAGGGCCTGTTCACATAGGAGTCCGTTGCGTTGCGTTAAGGAAAAGATGACGTTCAGACAAAAATAAACCAATCATAGGCCTCCAAACGATTAGCAATGAAATTTTTAACGCCTATGATTGGTTTATTTTCGTCTCAACGTCATCTTTCTCTTAACGCTACGCAACGGACTCCTATGTGAACAGGCCCTTAAGAGCGTAGATGTTGAGAGATATTTTAGTATGCACTAGGGTGGGTCGAAAAAAATAAATATATTTTTTCGGAACGCTTTAGTGCGGAAAAGTTGCCTATTGTAATGAGAAGAAAAACGGCATAAAAAAGTTAAAATCGATTATTATCTTCCGTTCGCGCATCGTACTTAAAGTTTGTGAAAAATTGCAAAAATCACGATATTTTTGTAATATTTTTTTGTTAGTTAAAACTTTTAAAATAAACTTACTTAGTTTTTATGATTGTTACATGGTTTAAATAACCTAAATAAATTAAATTCTGATCAATAATCTAATTTTTTCCGTTCGCGCAACGTCTTAGAAAAACATAAATTTATCAATATTTCGCAATTTTCACTGTGCTACTCTTCGTTCGTTTTGCTAAAACAAAACACAGATTCTTCCTACGTGGTTGATAAGTGTAAAATAAGAAGAGACAAGAGTCGTGTTAATGCGGAATTTAAAAGTCAATTCACACCTCCTGAGGAAAGTTGGGATCCTTTCTTTGACGGACGAAACGATGATACTTTGTTCGTCGAAAAATTGAATGCCAAGCAATTTCGCAGGAATGTGAAAGATGAACACTATTCTCTTGTCCAGGAACCTGGATCAACTTATAATGGGCATGTATATCCTTCCTTGAGTTAATCAAATGATATAACTCAACGCATTATTTATCGTCTGTCTGAACTATCAATATCACTAGAAATGCTAGAAGTAGTAGAGTGCGATGGCACTATAACCAGAACCGGGTGGAAGAACGATGTCATCCATCGACTAGAAAATCATGTAGGACGTCCACTACGGTGAAGCATATCCTTCCTGCATTTTAATGAGCATCCTTTTCCCCACATTTTCCAACATATTGACGGTCAAACTGCAGTACCTAATTCTTTTAGTGGGCCAACCGGGCAGCAGCTCATTTGCTGTGAAAAACTTCCTGTGGTTGATTATGAACCCATAGATTGTTCGATTATTGATATAAGCAGAGATTTGTTCAGTAAAGACCAACAGTTGGACATTTCAAATGCAATCACCTTGGGAAATTGTCCAGAAGACTTGGAAAATAGGGACCCTGGTCCTTTTTCCCATTTCAAATGGCTAACTGCAGCCAACCGAGTCCTTAGCTTGTATATAAGTTCATCATATCCATCCGGAAACTTAAAAGAAATAGTTGGCTTCATCTTGAAATCATATATGCCATAAAAAAGAGCAAATATTTTACTGACGGATCAAAACATGTCTTTCAAGCAATCCAAACATCACGGTATATATTCGACGAATTACTCCAAGTTGTCGATCCAGTAATTCAAAGAAATGAATTTTTGCGCACCCAGAGAACCTTCTGTTGGCAATGCTTGTTGATGAAAGAGAACGTAATATTCGAGAACTTGGTTACAGAAGGAACTTAAAAGCAAGATAAACCGTCCCCAAGAAGAAGACTGTTAGAAATTTTGTACCACCAAAGATAAACTTTCAAGCTTCCGATTACATTGAAATTATTAACTGGAGTTCTTGTGTGGTGTATCCTCCCCCAAAGTGGCGGAACCTAAGTGAAGATGATACTAAATCATTCATCAATTCTGACACTACTCTCATCACAGAAATACTAAAGTTTCCCCGTCACACCCAGGCTGTGGAGAGGTGCATCAAAATTGTAAAAGAGGCCTCGAATAAAGTATGTGGATATGAAGCTAAAGATGGCTATACCTGAGCAACACTGAAGTCTAGATTGAGACTGAAGTCGGTTATGCATCCTTTCTCCAAAAAATCAGACTTTAAATGCGTATAGATATAAAAAAAGAAAAAGTAAAAAACAGGGTAAACCAAAGAATCCTACTCTATGTAAAATCTCTGCAAATTGATGTAAATATGATGTAAATACCACACCGAACAATTGGATGGTTGGGTGGGTTGGATGTGGTTGCAACTCAACGTGCAACCACCTCCACGTGGTGAGTTCTGGGTCATTTTGTTCTAGCAAATGGAACGAAAAGTTGCACATTGAAAATCTCGAAAAATTGTCAAATTTCTGTTTTTTCAAAGACGTTGCGCGAACAGAAAAAATTAGATTTATGATCAGAATTTAATTTATTTTGGTCATTTAAACCATAAAACAAGCATAAAAAACTAAAGCTTGTTTATTTTAAAGTTTTAACTAACAGAAAAATACAAAAATATCGCGATTTTTGAAATTTTTCATAAAAACTAAGTGCGATGCGCGAACGGAAGATGTTAACCGATTTTAATTTTTTTAATGCTGTTTTTCTTCTCATTACAACAGGCAATTTTTCCGCACTAAAGCATTTCGAAAAAAAATTATTTTTTTCAACTCACCCTAGTATGTACATCGTAGTAATTAATGACATTAGGCAAAGACTGAAGGAACAGAATGTGGAGACTAACTACAATGTTAGCTATTAACTAAGACTTTTGATACTTACCTATCCAAGTCAATGAAATTGTAATTTTTTTTAATAAATGCGAAATATTATATATTGTATTTGTGTCGATATTTTTTATGCGAAATTTACATAACCTAACTACAATACAACCTCTTTCGTTCTGTCATAACGATTTATGGATAAATGGATCTGTTTTCAAAGAACGTATGTCGTAGTCACGTAGTATGCTTGCACGAAATCGCAGAATAAGTAACATCAGGGAAATAGAAATACTGACACCGTAGTAAAATTTCTAATTTCAAACAAATAACCAATAAAATGTCGTTTTCCTATGTGAGTTACGTGTCTATAAAGACATTCTCTCTTACTGCGCTAGAATCATTGGCTGCTGTCCATGGGGACACCATATGGGTGTACCAACACCATCCCCTGGTGCTACAACGATTACGACCGAGGACCCACGTCATCTGGGGGGATATCGTACATTCTCCCACCCTCTTTGACTTTAAAGAATGACTTTACGTTCTGTGGATTAAGGGGATGGTGGACCTTTCAAAACGATTTTTGAAATTTTTACCACAGAGATATGAAATTTTGTATATATATTCATTAAAGTATAATAATATTAAACACCTTATAAAATTTTATAAATATTTTTAAAAAATATTTTATAATTAAAAAATTTAAATTAAATTACCCTTCTTTAAAATGCTCCTTGTGACTCAATTTTAAACTTTTCCCCTTAATTTTGCATTTATATTGCTTATAAATACTTTCTGAACAAAGTTATGTATTTTTTTGTACTTTCGTTGAATAGTTAATTTTTAGAAAATATTTTTATGCTTGTACTCTGAATTTTCGCGAAATTTTTGTACTTTTCTACACTAAAGTTAAACTTTTATAACCTAAATGACCTCGAATCCTAAAATGGATACATAACTTTATTTTGATGTATTACAGGAATCTTCATTATAAATTTCATAAAATTTCGTCAAAAATTATGACGCGAGGAGCATTTTAAATACTTGCAAATCTGGAAATTTCTCATTTTGAGAAAAAGTCATTTAAAAGATAATTTTTTATCTCCCTTTAATACTTACTACTCTAAAGCCAACAATTTTTCATTTTTCTTTTCACTACACATTTTAAATGCATTTCATTCCAATATTTACATGTTTTTAAAATATTATTACACCCCCCAAAAAAATTCCAATTTTTGCTCAATTTTTGGTAATTTGAAAGTCCACCATCCCCTTAAACGTGACTATATCTGGCCTAGATATGACAGTATTTAATAGCGTCGTACGGGATTCGAACCGAGCACCCCTAGTTCCAGGCTAAAAGTACTACCACTGAGCTACTTCAGGCCTCACCAATAAAATGTTAAAAAGAACTTTAAGAGGCTTGACTTACAAAATACTCAGACTATAATGTACAAAAATATCCTGCTTTTTGAGAAATTAACTAGGATAATTTTCAGACAATATCTCTTCTATGAAACTAAGGATTAAATAAAAGTAGAACTCAATGGAATCGATAAAAAGTCTTGTCGATTAATCAATATTGTTTAATACATAGCGGTTATATGATTTTTTTGTGCTATCAGTTTACATATATTAAGTCACTTTTCGTTTCATAGGATTAATTTGTCAGGCTTAATAACTGATAAAATTTCTATTACGCATTCTGATCAAAAATTTCAACATAGTGATATAAAGAGTAAACAAAAACTATTTTGCATCTGTAAGGAAAAGGGTAATTGATTGTAATCATACATTTATATCTTTAGGTTACGAGAAAAATTAGTATAGACTTTTAAAACAAAACCAAAATAATAATTACAAGATAAAAATAACTTTTTATATAACATGTTTTTAAATTTTCTGTTGAATCATATAAACTTGACAATTCTATGTATTAATAAATACTTTTTAAATTTTTTTTGATGAACTATCCCATCAACTTGAAAGAAAATTAATTTAATTGGAAATTAACTTGAGTTTAACTTATCGTTCCCGTCCCGGCGATAGATGGCTGCACCAGTCTACAAAACAAAATTAACTGAAAACGAATTGAAATCTGCTTAAAGAGGGCTAAAAGTTTTAAAAAATGCATTGTCATCGTGTTCTGAGCTATTCTAAAAGTTTCATATGTCTAACTGGTCGGGAAGTTAGTTAAAACTCGATTGCAAGATTTGTACTGGACAAACACACAGACAAACAAGAAAGCAAGTTAATAAAAACTTGGTAAAAATAATTGCAAGATAAAAAAGAACTTTTTATATACCATGTTTTATAATTTTTCTGTTGAATCATATAAACTTGACAATTCTATGTATTAATAAATGCTTTTTAAAATTTTTTTATTAATTATCCCATCAACTTGAAAGAAAATAAAGTTACTTGGAAAATAACTTCGTTCCCGTCACGGCCGATAGTCGGCTGCACCAGTCTATAAAACAAAATTAACTGAAAAAGGATTCAATTATGCTAAAAGATGGCTAAAAGTATTAAAATTATGCATTGTCATAGTGTTCTGAGCTATTCTCAAAGTTTCAAATGTCTAGCTAGTCGGAAAGTTATTTAAAAATCAATTGCAAAGTTTGTACCGGGCAAACACACACTCACAAACAAACAGGAAAACGAGTTAATAAAAACATGGTAAAAATCATATTTGTTTTATGCTTTTGGATTGCTTCATCTTTTACGTTAAATGTCTTTTGAAGGAGAAAAACAAACCTAATATGATGCTGCTAAATCCTTCAAATTGTAAAATTTACTGAAAATATGATAAAATATTATAAGAGTTATTATAATTCTATAATTTATTATAACTATATAATTTATTATAATTATACAATATTATTATTATGACTGTTATAAATATTCTATTAGTATTTAAATAAATACTGATCTATATTTCACACTCATAATATTTTTTTCACTACTTTCCTATTAATTATTGAATTTTCGCATACACTCAGAAAATTACTTTTTTTCCTGATCTTTCATTTATATTTATTGTTTTAGATTTAATTTGCCACAATATATTCAGGAAACATAAAACAATTTCTTATTATAGTTTTAAAAAAATATAGATTTTAGGCAAATTTTAAATATCAAATAACCTCGTTGCTCTAATTTCTTTAAAATAAAATGTTATGTAAATATTCATAGTAATTTCATTGTTATATTTACGATTATGATGAGTTCTTTTAACATACCTAAAATATTTCATAGCAGCAAATTAATGTCTCACTCTTTTCTAAAATGTGATGAACGAAAAATTTTACCTTAAATAAGATCGTAAGCACATAGCTGACGAAGAGAATGAAGGTGCTAAGTAAATAGACCAGATTTAAAATAATTACAAACTTTGTTTTATCGTTTATTCTCAATGGGCAGAAAACTAGAGATTTTTAGTTGTTAATAATAGTTTTTAAAAACTATTTTAAATGAAAATATAATTATATGACACTTAAATATTTTTTCCATATATTAGTAAAATGCATTTAATAAATACTTACAACTTCGTATGCTTAGAAAATATTAAGGGCAGTAAAATTTCGTCGATTGCAGAATTTCAGTATTAAAAATTTAAATATTTTTTTAAAGCTTTGAAAACCATAAATTTAAGAATAAAAATAAATTATAGTAAGTTATTTATGTCGGTTGACTGATTTTCGACCATTTATTTTGCAGTTTCAGAACAATTTAAATATCGATTTATTTTGAAATACGTACTATAAGTTTCGTATACATTAAAAAGTCCGCTGCAGAAATTAAATCTTAAACAGAAAAATAGATGGCACTAGTTCCGAGAAGGATTAGAAACAGCGAAACGTGAGGAGCAGTTTTATCAATTTAAATCGTAAGAGAAAAATCACAAGAAATACTGCGCATCGTAGCTAGATAAAGTGCTAAAGGAGAAATGGCTCTTTAAATGTCGTTAATATTATATATATATATATATATATATATATATATATATATATATATATATATATATATATATATATATATATAATTAATATTATCTAATGAAGGAAAGTATACTATGTTCTTTTGAGGTGTATATAAATATATATACCTCAAAAGAACATAGTATACTTTCCTACATAAAATATAAAAATACTACAAGAAATAAATATCATGTTTTGACTCAAAGTAAATTTTTGACAATTTTGAAGAAAGGTCTACTTTCAGAGGTGACTTATAAATTACAAATAAACTCTTAGAGGATAAATTATACTTATTAAAAATTGTCAGATTAAAATTTTTGTAGACAATTAAAATGGACATAATAACAGATGATAGAACAAGGCACTTAACGTTAGTCTAAAAAATTAACAAATTACATCCTTTGTAGAACGATATTTAAAAATATTATTGTTTCTTTGCTGCTATAAATAGTCAAATTTTTAAGAATCTTCAGTGATTGTTCTCTTTACATTTAATCTGTCAAGATCGTGTAAATTCTAGTTTTAATAAGTTATTTCAAATACTTTCAAAAAGCAATATTTTTTTCTATTATTGTATATTAAAACAGAAAATGTTCTTTATCGAACAATTTGACTTACGTGTATCACTATGTAGGACTACATTTTCTTTCCAGTAGGCATCATTGAAACTTTTTCTGTATTCCACAGAAATTTAACATGAATACATAGTACATAAAAATATCAAACATTTATCTTTCTGGCTAAAAAAATCTCATAAATAAATCATCATATTTTTAACGTAATTTTAAAAATATAACTGCAATGCTTCATATTATTTATATATATTTTGAGGTTATAGGTACTAAAAAAAGTGTTTGAATGTTTTTTTCTCTATCATTTAGGAATTTTGAAAAATGGGAAGAGATTGAAAATATAAAAATGAATTTATATACTACATAGTTAATTATTTGAGAACACTTTATTTCTTCAAACAAAATAATTTGATGCTAAACGTAATTTACTGAATGCTGATGCTCAGTTTTGAAAAAAAATCGTCTTTTCCACCCATGAAAAGAATAAGCAGAATATCACAGTAGATTACTAAAACGGAAAAATATGATGCTAAAAATTCTAGAAAAATTATAAAATAAATCATAAGGTGATGTATAATTTTATGTATAAATTTATGTATAATTTTTTATACTGCCTGTAAATTCGTGATTTATTTGCAGCTTAAAAAGAATTGGGTTAAACAAACAAGGATCATCTAAATATTTAAAAATCCTTTTTGGAGATTACACATTTTAATCACTTATGGAAAGTAATTTCTACTTTTGAAATTAATTGCAGGAGCCTATCTACAAATGAAATGAAACTTTCAAATCGTTCTCTTATATTTTGTATAATTTTATATAACTACTATATAAGTTTACTACTATTATACTATGTCTCATAAAATGCATATATATAAATATATATATATATATATATATATATATATATATATATATATATATATATATATATATACCAGTATAGTCAATAAATAAGTTCAGGGACTAGCCTCTCCCCTCATGCCCGGTCTGTGGGGGAACCGAAATAACGATGTGGTTTGCAAGTCTGGTTATCTGCGTACGCGTGAGACGTCACATGATGCTTTCCACAACTGCTAAGGCACGCAGCTCACCATTTGGCTGCAGACTGTCAGCCTATGATGTCGATGTAGCAAAATGTCCTTTTTGGAGCAACGTTCCAACATTAAATTCTGCTGCAAATTAGGAAAAATCACTGCAAAACATTACGGTTACTATAAAAAGCGTATCGAGACGAAACTAGATCGAAAGTTTTCAAATGGTACAGTTTGTTTAAAAATGGGAGAGACCATGTTGCAGATGATCCGCGAAGTGGGTGGCTAGTGAATCCCCAAACTGAGGAGAACATCCGACGAGTAGGAGCAATGGTTGTTTGGTTGGTTGAAGTTTATTGGCACAAGGTCCAGAAAGAACAAGCTGCGCCAAACACAAGATAACATCGTCAACAAATGGTATGTACAGGCTTTTCGTCGTCTCCGGGAGGCAATCCGTGGTAAACGTCCACACGTTTGGAAATCCAACATGTGGATGTTGTTGCATGACAATGTCCTGGCGCATCGATTCCTGATGGTGCAACATGCCCTTGGTAAACACGGCACCACAGTTCTGCCATATTTCCCGTATTCCCCAGACCTCGCTCCTTCCGATTTCTACCTATTCCCGAAACTGAAAGATTGCATCAAGGGCAAGCGGTTTGCCAATGCCGAAGAAGTGATTTCAACAGCGACAACCGCTTTACGACAGCTCTCACGCAACGGTTTACTGGACTTTTTTCAGAAGCTGAATCAACGCTGGCAGAAGTGTATAGTTGCGGAAGGACATTATTTTGAAGGTGATTGTGTTCAGAAGACTTTGTAAGTGTATTCGTTGTTGTAGTAAATAAAGTCCCCGAACTTATTGACTGTACGAGTATATATATATATATATATATATATATATATATATATATATATATATATA